>JBBPCX010000002.1:3129426-3142929 GCA_037974365.1 Hydrocynus forskahlii
CCCAAACCCCCCCCCCCGAAACACAAAACCCTCATTTGCAGTTCGCACGTGAATACAAACAAGCTACCAGACTTCAACTGGACTCTTCTCAACCATCATTTTCGGTCCTGATCAAAATCCAAGACATTTAAAGCTCAGTTCCTGCCCATATCTCAATATTTTCAATATACAGCACTGAGAAAAAGCCTCAGGCACCTATGCAAACTGTTTAAAGCCATTTTCTCAGCATGTGATTAAGTGTCTTCTGCTAGCAAAGCAAACAAGAAAGCAGTAAAAAGTATCAATATTAGTTCTGTGTGTAAAAGCAGTTGATACTGTGTGAGCTGGTGAGGAGAACACAGGTTCGGTTCCAGATTCCTCCTCTGTTCCTCCAGCAGTTGTTTGGATTGTGAAACTCCATCAGCAGCTCCTGATTTAATTTAATGAAGGACTGATCAGGTCAAACCAGGTTTAACATTACTTTTGGTAAAAACACTCTCTCGCTCATCTAAACATATTTAAATATATTTGAGTATTTTCGCAGGTGAAAGACTTTTGTACTGCAGGTAGTTTCACACTTCGCCTCACTGCCTCAGGTTATAATGTGTCCAAGTGACTGAAGTCTGTTTATGTCACTTTTATGTGACCGTGTCATAAGGAAAACACTGTATGAAAATCGGAATGTGCCAATTGAGCGATTAACATGTGTTTAGATACAGATTCTCCCGAATCAGACATCCCTCAATATTTCAGAGCCTTACGTTACATTACATTACACTACATTACGTTAATTCGGCAAATGCTTTCTGGTGCAACATGTGCAATTTTTAGGGGTAAAATATTACTGTGAGCAATGTGTAATTTGCTTGTTACATTAGAACTGTTCTGCCAATGCCTGCTGCTACCAAACAACTGAGGACACTCCAATGTGTACCTGTATATATATTCACAATGTTCATTCATATATATATTTCCACTATGTACATATCGACATAAATATATAGGTTCTATATACACATACATTTGCATACACACACACATTCTATATTAATATTCTTTGTATTATTTGTATAGTGTTCTTTTAATTTTGATCTTTTAATCTATTGTTTTGCTGCCCTTACCTTTGTTCTGTCCACTTTCTGCCCTAACAATGCAAATTTAATCAAGGTTTATCTTATCTTATCTTATTGGAAGTGACCTACAACATGTGGACACACTCAAGTCCCAGCAGACGTCAGGAGCAGAATCCTAAGGCAGCTCTATTCAGCATGGGCACACATGGGCTCCAGTTCGGACCCCAGCCCCCCCCCCATGAAATTTTAATCAGCGGCCCATGATGGAGTGAGTCCACTCAGACTCTCCCGCTGTGTAATAGCCCCCCCTCTGCCCGGCTCTGCACCTGTGTCACCCCCCCACCTCCCCCTGCCCATCAATACAGTAGTGCTACACTGTCCCACCCTGTAAGGACCATGAATGTGTGTGTGTGTGTGTGTGTGTGTGTGTGTGTGTGTGTGTGTGTGGGTGGACACACAGACACACACACACACACACAGATACATGGAAGCAAGGTAACTGGCAGCCCCTCTTTTTCCCCACTCTAACCTTCACATGCTCAGCGTGGGTTATAAATAATAATAATAATAATAAGTTATATTTATATAGCGCCTTTCACAAACCCAAGGTCGCTTTACAAAGCAAGCAAAAAAAAAAAACACAAATCCATATTACATTGTCAGATGGAAGGGAAATATTCATTGGAAAGAAAGGTCTTGAGATTGCGTTTAAAAGACGAGATGGGATGAGATTATAAAACAAATGAGCGGTGGAGATCCACGCAGAAGAAAAATGCAAACAGCTGTTAGCAGGGACGGGACAGATATACACTTTTAATTTGGCCAGATAATTTAATCCCATTTCCTTTGGCCCTTGGCCACAGAGGGAAGGATGCTACACACACACACACACACACACACACACACACACACACACACTCGCAGGGTCTTTTAGTCAAGTCTCGGGTCTTGCCCTCTTGATGGGTGGCATTCGTCCACAGCGGAGAAAGGAAAAAATGATGCACTTCTTTGTGAAGCATTGACCCAAAGAGCAGCTCAAGACCCTTCCAGCAGACAAGCTGCAGAGCTCATATTGGTATAAATTTGTAAAATTGCACAGTTTAAGTCTGATAAGCACCCTGCCTCATTAGACCGTGCAGGGCGGCATGCAAATGACTTCCTGACACAGATCTCTTCCTTTCAAAAGCAGCCAGAATATGTGGAATCAGCAATCGGGCAAGAAGGCGAACACAGACGGTCGGCGAAAGAGGACAGCCTTCACTCCACCACCGTGGTCTCATGGGAAGAGAGTGTGCATGAATGGGTTAATGCTCAAACCCCGGGCGCAGAGCAGGGGGTTTATGGCGCTGAGATTGCGGAGAGGAGAAGTAGAAGGCCGATTGCTCACAGAAGACAGATCCCTATTAGCAAGTTGGCCGGCCCAGACACACGCGGTGACTGATGGGCGGCTGCAGACAGCCCTCAGGCCGTCCCTGCCCCGTGCCTCGGCGCCAGGTTTTTCGGGGCATCTCTCCGCTGGCAGAAACCCTGAAACCCTGCACCTGATTTCTCCTAAGCGGAGAGAAACAGGCCGACTGTACGCCGCTCCGGTCCTGCATTTACATACGTGTTTCATTATTGTTGTGGTTGCCTGGTTACTAGTTAAATCCCTTGTGTCTCTCTGCAGAAGCAGCTCCTACGGCTCGCGAGCTGGATTTGAGGGGGGCTTAAGTTGCTAAAGAAAACGACCTTGAAATGTTCACTACTGAATTCACGACGGTATTTGCAGACACACGCTGGGAACTTCACGGCCTGGGAACAGAAATCAGAGGCCAGAACGTCTGCGGCAAGACCGCGTCACTGCGACCCTCCGGCCCGGCAGAAGACAGAGGATCCTTACATGCCATGCATTAGCGCGGCAGGTCTCATGTTCTCTACTGGTTCTAAGTCTGGCTGCCAAACCTCCGAGCGAGAGCATCCGAGTCGTCTGTTATGTAACGGCTAACACACTTAATACGAAGATGCTGGCTGCAGTTTAAGCTGTAATGTCAGGCGGACCTGTGTACCCAGCTTGACCTTGGTCAAATATGTACTTAGAGTAATTGAATCACTGGCGCAACACCAAAGAGCTCTCGCTTTTTTTTTTCTTCTTAGGGATGGATTTCTTTTGGGCTAAAAGTAACATTTTCGGAAACAAAAAAAAAAAAAACTTCCTATACTCTTACGCCTACAGGAAAGTTCAGCTGCCCTTCTCGTCAGGTGAGGAAGCGTGGAGTTTACACAGGCAGCGCTGGTTTAGGCTAGATTTGCATGTGTCCTGTGCCATCAAGTCTTCCTACCTTGAGCATAATCCCGGATACTTTAATGCCAAGCTAGTGTCTGCTGCCATTGCCCTGATGTTCCTTTGCGTAACCCACAGTGGGTTTCGGTGGAGGGGCTGGTTCCAGCTGTTCCAGCTGTTCTCCCCGGGCGCATGCGGAAGTTCCTCCGCAGAAACACTAAGCAAACACGATCCTCCTAAATGCGCTCCCTGAAAGGCTAAGCCAGGCTTTGGGTCTGAGCTTATTGTAAACTCGACACACTCATTACTGCGCATCAATATTTACCCTTCGCCGCAAAGCTAATTGCACGTTCACTGCGTAACGCGATTTGCTGGTTTACGACTAATTCATTATGTCGTCGTGCCCTCCATTTCCTATCCGTCCGCTCCTGCCGCCTGAAGCCGGCCTCTCTGGCGGCGCGGCGGACCCGGGCCCTCGCGCTCGTTTCCGCTTCCTCCCTGCGTCTCTGGCTGGCGAGCGCAGGACAGCTCCTCCAGGAGACGAGAGGAAACAGACAACCTCGGCCAGAGACGAGCATAACAGCGCCTGCAGCTGTTTCCATGGCAGCCGCAATGTCGGGCTTCAAATTCTTTGGAACGATCGGAGAAGTGCATCGGACCTGGTCCTCATGAACATTCACAAACCAGCATGGACTATTTTTTTTCCCGTTTGCCACAAGTACTGCACTTAGTAAAAGAAGAAACAATAGGACACGTGGGACAGTCATTCTAAAACAAATACGCAGTTTTTCCACAGAGTGATTTTGTGGCGGACTCACTAAAACTGCTCTGCTTTTTGGCCAAAACAAGCTGTTTTACTGGTCCTGCACAATGTATCGTCTAATAATCGCTACAGCAATATTAGTCTCGGATACTAATATCACAGAAGGCTGCAGTATGGAAATGAGCTTCTAATCATTCAGTACTAGGCAGCCTAGAGTTACTGGGTGTTCTGATGAATGGAGGTCGTCATGTAATCCAACTACTTTTAACCATGTTTTTAATCATGTAATCCAACAGTTTTTAATCATGTAATCTAACAACCTTTAACCATTAAGGACTGTGATTTTTTAAAGGGCCCATCCAGTTCGAAACTCATTCTTACATGATCAAAACCCTTAGAATTAAACAGGCTGTTTTTTTTACTGTGCATTTCAGACACAAATAGACACATTTTCTGATAGACTCCCCTGTCCTGTAGCTGAAACACTCCATAGAACCTCAGCATGAATGGGTGGGGCTGAACTGCTGTGTTCCAAATAAGGATATATATGTAAATGTGGGTTTTTTTGACATCATAAAAACTAGTTGAAATTGTGCTGTTTTTTGCTGCTCAGTTTTCATATGTAGACTGAATGGATAGGGGAAGTAAATGTACACATGTACAAGTCTTTGTAATTCCAGAAAAAGTGATGATATGGACCATTAATATATTAAAAGGCATAAAAAATTTTTTTTAAATGTTGTTGTCAATATTGTGCAGCCATACTGTTTGATGTTAGAAAATGTGAACACACCTCAGGCCCTCCTCCCTATTAGCACTAACAACAACGTCCTTTCTGTTTCCATTACCAAGCAACCACTAGAACTGCGGGCCTGGATCCTCACTTCTGCCTGAAATACACAAGGAAGCAAATGGCTATTTCATCCAGTTACATAACAGAGAGTGTCGAGTTACGCTTCCCTCGAGATTATGGATGGGTGCCATCAAGCAATCTGCGGCAAAAGAGTAATTTCTTTCGAAAACATCCTTTGTCAGAACCTTTTTTGCCCCGAACGGAAGTGAGGAAATGGGAAAACATTCATTAGAGGGAGGTGCAGAAGTTGTGCGTGAGTTGATCCATGCTGACAGCCCTTGGCAGAACATTTGGGCCCCCACTCAGTTTCATGACATAACAGAAACAAGTTTATTATGACATGAGTTCTCTAAGGGGCAGGCTGGAGATTGCCACCTTAGGAGAGGTAAACACCTCCCTTCAGCCCTGACGCCCCGGCCAGAGAAACCGTCCACTCTTCAGAAACGAGACTGGAAGGGCTTCATTAAGGCTTATTTCTCTGTAGACACATGACCCATTTCTCTACATATGTTTGGCAGATGTACACGAACTGAGGAATAAAGAGCGATGCTGACCGTGCATGGTAATTAGCGAGTGTTATCTGGACCGGACACCCTTGGTGATAGGGATTACTGCCAAAATGGATGGTCACGCTAGCAAAGACCAAGAAGTGTCTTCAGCTCCTCATTTAAGGACCAGAAACGAACTTGGAAAGAAATAATACTATTGACTATGTTAAATGTCATGCATAATATAGACCTGGGCACATTTATTCACCAGCGATGCTCTGAAACAACCTTCTTTTCACAGTGCAGAGTCAATGGTTAGACAGTCAGTAGGTGGTCAGTAGAGCAGCAGCCTCTTTACAGGCTTGTGGCAGAAGAACTGACGACCTAAGTTCGATTCTGAAAAGCAATTTGCATTACTCAAGATTCAAGATTCTTTATGTGTCAAATGCATAGTTATACAAGTACAACATGCAGAGAAATGTATCCTGACCTGCTCCTTTTAGGACTGTGCAACATTATCGAAATAAGTACAATTTTAAATTAAACAGAAATCTGAGAGTTTATAAAACACAAATAAAAAATAAGTACAAGAAGAAAAAAGTATAAATGTTAATACTAGTTTAAAATTTAGAAACACAAATCTGAACATTTCTAAAAACACAAAAAGTTAGAGGTTAAATATGTAAGCTAAATTTGAGTTAGGGTTTTTTTTTTAGTTTTAGGTTTTTTTTTCAAAGTTATCAATGTAGCAGCAATCTGACAGATTTACATAAGTACAATGTGCACGTGGGAAGTTAAAGTGCATCGGGCCATGTTACCACAGCATTACTCTGTAGATCCAGCGTGTCTTGATGGATGGGACGGTGTCCTAAACCCCACCTAGACAGAGCTGGCACCCCTGATCACTATTATAAATTATTACGTCTTAACTGTAGTCAGGAGATAGCGGGTAGCGTTGGGGACACTTCTTTATTTGGCACTGCCACAGGAGAGCTGCGTCTGCCAAACTCACCATCTGTATCCAGATACACAAGGAGACTTTAAGCTTGACATTGTGCAGCTGCAGCTAATGAATACATCCATTTAAAGGAGGAGGGGGCGGACCGTGTGCCAATCAGCCTTTGGGTGCACTAGTGTGTGGCCACTGAGTGCTATTTATACGAAGACCAACACTGGGTTCGCTCTCAGAATGATGCCAAATGTGTACGATAGAGGTCACAGAAGGGACAAAAAGACTGTGAGAGAAGAAAAGGGAACGACGCCCACTCCCCAGCTCGGTTTCTTTATCAGCAAATGTTTGTAGAAGAGACAACACCCCCTTGATCATGTCCCGAACCAACACAGGTCCCATTAACCACCACCCTAAATCCAGTCAAGCGGTCTTGACTTTGGGAGGGGCGACAGGACAGATGAACTTGTTTTTTGGGAGAGGGCACAGAGATTACCCTGTGTGCCCTGCTGCCTCTGAGGCGCTGCAGTGGAACAGTGGAGGGTTTAAGAGATAAATAAATGTCATTCAGGCGTGTGCACCAGTTTAGACATTTGAACGTTTCTGAGGACCCATTCTTATAACTGGCTTTGGCTTTTTTTTTTCCTTTTTTTTTTTAACCCTTTTAGCTAGCATGGAATTACTGTAGTGACTCATGAATGCAAGCAATGGACAAGTAAGTGTAACAGTTGGAATAATGGCTGTGATGAGGGTGTTTAAAAATGCAAATGTACCAGCTCTGTATGCATAGCGAGAGGAGCTGGATGCAGTAGGCAAAGAGAAGGACGAGGTTTGGTCGACAGCAAAAGACGTGCCAAATGTGGGGTAATCCCACCAACAAAGGCGGTGAGACAGCAGGCCGGGGAGACGCAGGCTGAGCCCTGGAGAAGGGATCCCTGTCTTCCTTTAACTGGATTTGGGGAACGAGCCGCTGTTTATCTGTGTACGGGTCGGTTAATGGCTGCCGGCTGCCGGCACTGAGGTAATCTAATCAGGATACACCGATTTACATTAAATCGCTCAAGCAGGATTATTCCCCGTCACAAGCCGATTGAAAGGGGACACTTTTAAATGGGGTTAACAGCTTGTTATAAGATTGGGGAGACTAAGTGAGGGATACTGGTGTGTGTGTGTGTGTGTGTTTTGGGGGGGGCCCTATTGTGAGACACTACAGGCTAATCTTCATTACACAATGCCAAGAGATTGGCGCTCGGGCGGGGGATACAACACCGGAAGACAAAAGGGAACAAGAGGGGAGAGTGTGAGGAGACAAAGGGAGATGGGCAACAAAGAGAGCTGGAGGCGGGGGGCTGACAGTGGGGCTTTTTGTCTCGGAAGATGCATGGTCCTCTGGGCCTTGTGCGGAGAGCTCCGGTTACATACGCTGGGGTACAGGCGAGAGATCTGACTATCAAGTTCTTTGAGGGAGTGGTCTGTTCTCCTGAGGGAAATCTGGGCATTCGTTGCTAGACCGAGTTAAAGTCCACGGCTGTTTTGACTACAAGTCACATGGCAAGTATGCATTAAAAAGTCCAAATCAGTTACAGGGATCCTCAAGTTACGACACAGATCCGTTCCTTCGACAGTGACGCAACCCAAACTTTGGTGTTAGTCGTAACTCACCCTAGCCTCAGTCACTTACCGATCCCAACACAGCTGTAAAAGCATAACTGAGAGCATAAAGACACAGCTAAGCCACAGAGAAAGGAAAAGGACATAAACGTTCACTGTACTGTAGTAACAGAAAAAATGACAATTATGAGTGTAAAAACACTTGCGCTTTTTTTTAACAGTCCAGAATGGTGTAGGTAAGCGTACTGGGGGACGTCAACTCCCTCACTCAAACGGAGCGCTGCTGCGTACTCTGCACACACTTCCGCCGCACGCCACCAAACTACTTATGGGAGTGAGCGTCGTAAACTCGAAACGTCGCATGTCGAGATTGTCGTAGCCCAAGTGATCCTAACAAATAAATGGCTATGCAAGGCCATTTATTGAAACCCCCCGGTTACAATCTTTTCTGTGGACAGCTATGCCACAGACGAGGTTGCCAGCACTTCCTTTCCTAGAGTAAACATTGATGAACCAAATCTGTCTGTGTCTTTCCATCCGTTTATGCAAACCCTTATGCTGAAGACAGCAGGTCCAAATTCTCTCCCTTTACCTCTTTCAGTGGTTTCTGGGCTTTCGTCCAAAGCACACCTCGGCACTTCTGCATTACGAGCGGGAAGCCGCACAGAGAGAGGCTAAAATTACCGAAGGATGAGGGCGAGGTGGTAGAGTTACTATGTGAGTTATGTCAGAGTAATGTGTCCCGTCAGCTCAGGTCACTGTGCTTGTCCATTTTTGCCCGTCCTATCCTGCCCTTGCAGAAACCCCGTTACCTCATCCTCCTATTAGTCATAAAAGCATGGAGACCGCACATTCAACAATGAAGCGGCGGGGGAGGGCTGAAGGGATGAGTCTTGCTCAACAGCCACTGAGACACGCTTCTTAGAAAGCCCGCTCTTGTTTGACCATTCCGTGCAGCTCAGTGTTAAGGGCAATAAAGAGAACAGTAAAGTCTTTCTCTGTAAATGATGATTTCACCCTGACCAGTGTGTAAAGTCCTATAAAACTGATGCAATCACGCTTGCCCGCAACTAAATATAACTCAGGGTGATCCTTTGTGCCCAACCCACAGGATGTGACCAGCTGAGAGTGTGACAGCAGTGACAAGGAGGCCCTAGCAGCGAGGAAACACATTCCATACATGTGAGCTTGTTTCCTGTCCCATCTGACCAAACTCAGTGACTCAGTATGGGCTGGACAGCGGGAAATGGGACAGGAAATTGCACAGGTAGGATGCAGGCGTCCGTGCCTGACTGCAGATACCATGTCTGTGCCTCGACCTGGAGCTCAGAAAACAGGTTATGCAACACATACTTGGCCTCCACGCTCGGCTTGCAACCCTACTAATAAGAAGCATTGCACACAAAAGGTCCTGCCTGGCACATTCCGGGCTGGGGTCACTGTGGACCGGGGTGATCAGACTACCCAAGGTGGGGGGAGGCGGTAGGGGGCATAGATGGCTACGTCATCACGTCCCACCCCCATTCGAGACTCCGGATAAGCCAGCAACGATAGACAAAGGCAGTTAAGATAACAGGAATTCAAGCCCCCCTCCATCCTTCCCATGTTCAGGCTCTCATCCAATCCAGCAGCACCGCCGCCAAAGCCTTTGTACCACAGGGATTTTTCACGCACGGAAGGCTCCAAAACAAAATGGAGAACGCCGATTTTGCAAAGCCGCTTAAAAAAAATTAAACAACTCCTTTCAAGGGCTCACCTCCGAGAGATAGGAGAGGGCCGTCGGGTTCTGCTCCGCGTGATAACCGCACGCAATACCGGCCCGGCCCAACTTCTCCGCACCAGGTTAGGCAACCCAGTTAATTGCTGTCGTTCACTTAAGAACACGTAAATGGCTTTTTCATCCCTGACTCTGTCCTCTTTATAATTATCTTGCAGAGTGGTAATTACACAGAGCAAGCTCAGGCCGTATTTTATGGGACAACAAACTCCTTTGCTCTTTCCTGGGCTCTACCCCACTCCCCCCCTGCACTTACGTCAAAGAATGGGTAAACACTGGCACTTTGGGATAAATTAAGCCCTCGAAAGCCTCGCGCAGAGACCGTTTACCAAAAGAAGCAGCCAATCGCTTGCTGTTTAGATGATTAGGTGATTTATTAGAAAGAGTGATGGGACCATTGTCTATCATAAATGGTTGGACGAGGAGTGCGTAATTGTGTTTTGTCAAGTAAAAGGTAATTTCACAGAAAGCACTTCTAGAATTTAGACCGTTAGCAGCGAGGGAGCAGTCCAATCTTGTTTTCTAAAGCATTACACCTCGCTGACTGAGCATAGGACACAAAAATCAGAGGGGAGATCTCACAGCGCATTCCTCACAAAGCCTTAAAACCATCTTAAAGAAACAAAACACGGGGATATCTCACAGGAGATGGATGTCTAAAAAAATGCCTCCCCTGATCTGATCCCGCTCCTGCTACGTGCTCGCGACGCTGAACTGAGTGCCTCAGCTTTGTTGTGACGTCTCAATCTGTCCATGCTGTCCTTTCCTTGCATGGTATCAGCCCATCTCATCTCTCCAACGTCAGACACAATGCCCTGCCACTCAGACGTCCGGCACCGAGAGGGAGGGAGGGTGAGTGTGGCGGGAGGAGGAATATCATGGAAACAACGTGGTTCTCTAAGGTATAAAATCTCCTTGCTCTTAAAAGCAATGCACAGCAACAACAACACTACTGCCCAAAGCGTGGGTGAAGTCTGACAATGGAGCTTTCACAGCCTGCCCGATCCGCAAAAACACGCGGGCGAGTGAAACAACCCTCACTTTTCACAGCAACTTATGTTCCGTTCTCTTTCGCCATCCCCTCTTCCTCGGTCCTTATCACTTGTGCATGAACACACGCTCACAAACTCCCTCCCATAGACCCTCGATGAAAGAATGACCTCACTCCCCCCCCCCCATCTCTGAACACTGACACACACCCACACACACCAGAGCTACCAGGCTGAGAGTGAGGTCACCTGAGACGGCGAGGGCCCCGCCCTCACTCTGACTCACTCCCACGCAGCCTTTTACAGCGATGGCACTCTGAACCCAATTACCAGCGTCTGACACGGCCGCTACAGTGACATAAAAGGGAGCCTAACTGGGACTTGATGAATGCTTTTGCAGTCCATTAATTCCTGACTACAATGGAAGCCACGGAAAAGCAGACCTCTGCCAAGAGTGCGCAGAGAAGGTGGGCCGCGGGAGCGGTGTTTACGTGGCCGGCCAAGTGGAACCCGTTTATTTATTTATTTATTTATTTATTTATGTATTCTTTTTTTTTTGCCCCTCTAGTGTGGGCGTGCTCATCCGACCTGTTTAGTGTATAAATAACGCCCGGCCGGGAACCGAGCTTTTTGAAGCCGCCTTGCTCCTCATCAGGAGGGGCTGGTGCGGCAGGTGCCCCTGCTGCCATCACACCTGTCCTCGCCGCGGGGGGGTGGGGGGGGCCCGTGCCGAAGCACTCTCTCCGAAACTCCTCCTCGCTCCCTTCCTCGAGGTCATGCGCACGGCATGATGACGGCATGGTTACTAGGAAGAATGCAAACCAGGAGCGGTCAGAGGCATTACCTCATCATTATTCTATTTTATTTTTTACAGGAATCTGCCGTGTGGATGGGACGGTGTGGAGCCACTCTTAGCACTTTGGTGGAAGATCCAGTGATCTCATCCTGAATACAGAAGAGTGGAGATGAGTCACTGCTGCTCTCTGTGGAGAATGGAGCTGTTGACCTGTCTGTGGAAGAGAGAGAGAGACAGAACGAGAGCTCCAACTGGAGTGTGTGTGTGTGTGTGTGTGTGTGTGTGTGTGTGTGTGTGTGTGTGTCTTCTGTAGAAGGAAGGAAGTCAGTCTCGACTAGGCTCGCTCAGAGCAGCAGCCCATGCTTAAAAGCATGCTCATCCAGCACTTGCTCCAATGAACCTGAGAAAGGGGAAAAGTACTCAATACTCATCCCTTAAAGTGCACCAGAGCAGGGGGACTCTCTCTCTCTCTCTCTCTTTCTCCTTCACACACACACACACACACACACAGACATACAAATCTTTCTAGACTTTACACGCAACTCGCATGCCTATGTGCACACACTTGAGCTCGCACACACACACACACACACACAAACCCACCCACCCAGACACACACCGGCACTTGCACACCGACAGCCCCCATTCCGACAGAGCCTGGCCGTTCCCTCAGGTATTCCCGGCAACATCGCAGATTAAAATAGCTGACGACCCACATAGCTCCGCACTGGCTCAGCCTCCCCTTCAGAGGAGACAGACTTTATAGTCCACGCACCGCCACCACCGCGCCGCGCCGCCCGTACCTTTCCCATCATAATTACCTTTCCGTCCCATTTCAAAAGCAGCTCCACCAGATGGTGACTGGAGCAGAAAGCACCGCAAGAAACTTACCAACATCTCACCTAGCGCTCCCCAAATCTGCCTTTTGCGAACCTCCTCGTTAGTAAACGTGCCAAAGAGTGTATTTCGAGAAACGGGACTTGACACGGCTGCGCAAAACAAAGACGAGACACTCAACTGGCAGGACAAATTCCCAAGGACGGCGAGACTCTGCGTGTGACCCATTTTCCGGCGCCATCCTAATGGTTGAGTGGAACATGCTTGCAGAGTGCCCCCTTCCAAAAAAGAAAAAAAAAAAAGAAAGAAACAGCCTACATGACCTTGAGGACGAGATGGACTGTTTAGCCAGAGAGAGGACATGTGCTCAGGATGAAGTCTGGGGAGCTTCTTAAGGGGTTAGGGGGTTACTGGCACAGCCTGCTGCTCCAAAAAAACCCAAACATTCAGCTTCCGTTCAATACTGAAATATATTCTGAGGCCAAACGCAATAAAAAGAGGCTTTAATTCGTTTTATGGGAGGGGAACTAACCCGAACTTTTCATTTTTATAGCTTAGCTTAAATGCACCTCTTTCCTTTTTTTCGTTCCTCAGATTTTTTTTCCCCCCATGAATGGCCCATCTGTGGGACGTTAATGTCAAATAGGAAAAATCTCTTGGCGCGCGGCTGCTCTTTTGATTTCGATGTGAGGTCACGGCGGAGGATGCAGAGCTCCTCGTTTGTCTTTCTTTTCCCTGGCAAAGTGGATCAGAGCAGAACAGGTGGGTCTCGCAGCGGAGCGGCACACAGACGCGCCGAGGGGAGACAGCAGTGCCCGTGAATCTGTGGCCAGAGCTATATCGGGCATACAGTATGCCACCTGGCACAGCCCGGGATGAGACAAGCTATGGAGCTCTTAAAATAAAGAGCACGCTCCGACAACATGGTGCTTTGTGGTTATGGCCAAGGGCTACAGCACCAGCAGTGGTGAAGGTGGGATGGATGATAAATGGTGCAGAAATTGGCAGCTGTCCATGTGGTGGGGATGAAATTTGGGAAGTTGTGAGGATGGAGGAGTGGGAAACAGGGCAGTTCAACAACGTGGCCAATTTATCACAAAGCATCCATTTAAAAAGCATCTGCTTCAG
>JBBPCX010000002.1:3143345-3156768 GCA_037974365.1 Hydrocynus forskahlii
TATACTACACACAAATATATCTATATTTACATTTTTGTATTAGTTTGTGTAGTCTACTTTTATCCTAAACTGTTGTGTGTGGGTTTATTTATGTTTTTTTTTTTTTGCTGCTCTTACTTTTGTTCTGTTCACTTTCTGCCATAACAACAAAACTTTCCAACCTGTGGGACTAATAAAGGTTTATCTTACCTTTTCTTATCTTCTAAAAATTCACCTTTAAGTTGCTGGGGAAAAATAAGCATATAAGTAGCATATATAAGATAAGATAAGAAAAGATAAAAGATAGACATGATAAACTTTTATTCGTCCCACAAGTGAGAAATTTGCGTGGCAGAAAGTGGCCAGAACAAAGGTAAGAGCAGCAAAACTGAAAAACAACTGAATAAAAACTATATCAACAGTAAGGTATAAAAAGTACAATATACAAACAGTCTAGAAATATAAATATGGACGTGTTTAAAAATGTATATATAAACTTTGATAAGTATATGTGTGGATCTGTATGTATATCTGTACAGAGTGGATATATAAATATAAATAACAACATTGTATATATATATATATACATAACATAACATAAGCCTTAATTAGTCCCACAAGTGGGAAATTTGCTTAGTAATGGCAGAAAGTGGACAGAACAAAGTTAAGAGCAGCAAAATTAATAAAAACAATAGAATAGAATTAAATAACAAAACAGAATAAAGTACTATGTCAATATATATAGGTACGCAATGGAGTGACCGTCATTGACAAAATATGAAACATAAATATTGACATATATGAAACATATGAGTAAAACCTACACTCCTGCTAAAGCTTTGACCACAACCATGTGGTGTGGATCCTTCATTCTGAAGCAGTTATGTATAACAGAATTCTGATTATAGGTGGAATATCAATATTCCCACAATATTTTGAACCTAATTTGAGTAAAGAGACTCGAGACAGGAGGCAGGTAGTATGGCACATGACGTGACTCTAGTTGTTCACCCGGAATGGGCATCCAGAACCGGTACTAAACTGGTCCCAGTTCCTGACTGGCCAGTGCTGAAATCTGGAGAATCTCCTGTTCAGATGGTGCTGCTACTGGTGTTTGTGCTGGTTTAGTACATTTAGTATGATGGATGCTGGATTGGATCAGTGGAGGGACTCCCACATTATTCAAACAGAAACTCACAGTTTACATCCTTATTTCTCCACAAAATACATTTTTTGCACCAAATTATGTTGAACAGGATCAATAACAGTGTGGATAAGTGAAGGTATTGATAAGCAGTATCAGTATCAGCACAATCTTAACCAGACTAATCCATATTCTCAAACTTTAGATGTCAAATTAACATTTAATATCACAATTCATGAATCGCCTGTTTGCCAAAATGCACATGAACCTGTTTTTGCATATCACAATATTTTTGAAGCTTGCGTTCCTGCGCTGAAACAGTTACTGAAAGGAGGGAAACCGCGGTAAGTGAAGCCGACTCCGCAGGCAGAACCCCTCTCTTGACTGTGAAACCGCCTCTGTTTCCTGTGCACGGTGGTTCAGGCCTGGTGGGGAAGTCCCGCCTCTGAAACGGCACTTCCCTGGTGTACCAGAATCAAAAGACACCGGCATCTCTGCAGGGGCCCGGCTCGCCGGGGCAAGGTCTGTGTACAGCGTCCTGCCGAGCCAGCAATGGGCTGGAGACGTGCACGGCGAGAGCTACGGGACCTGGTGCCAAGGGGGCATCTGCCCTTTTTATTTTCCCTGCATCCCTTTAGTGAGCGGAGCTGTTAGCGCCGGGCAGGGAGCTCCGTGGAAGGGGCCGAGCATGCCAACCCCGCCTGCAGCAGCAGAGCGAGAGGAACGAGTGGAAATGAGCAAACGCAGCTCCGACACAATGAGAGTCTGGACAGTAGCCAGGTCACGTGGTCACCAGGGACACAGTCACTGAGCATATGCAAATACACACACACACACACACACACAAACAAATGACAGTGTAGTTTTGAAAACCTGGGCAAACGAACCTCCATTAGAACCATTTTCACCCACGGATGAATTCCAGGACCTCATAAAGAATGTGATGAAGGAGACTTGTAAGAATGAGAGGTAAATGAGCTTAAAAAGGGTTCAATTGCAGATTTGTGTATGTATTTGTACACCGTCTTCAATATGTGATGAGTCTCTCTTGTAAAAAAAAAAATGTAATCAAATCCATATGAATCCAATTAGGCTTCCTGGTACAATAAAAATAAATTGAATTCAGTAGTGTTACCTAAGACCACAATCTTAATCCAGAACTTCTCCTTATATTGCAGAATCCCAGTCTCCCAGTCTGATGTATGTGTGTGTGTGTGCGTGTGTGTGTGTGTGTGTGTGTGTGTGTGTGTTTACAGCCAGGCAATGCATTCAGCTTTGCTCTCTGGTTTCTCTTTCACTTTCAGGGTCTATTCCAGGTCACGGGAGCAGCCCTGAAGGCACTGTTGCCCCTGATGGAAAAGTACCTGTTGTTCCCTGAGTGTTTGTGTTTGAACGTGCGGGCAGTGTTGTGTCTGATGCCCATTCCTATTCATACCTCGCTGCTACCAAAACAAACAGATGAGCTCATTGCCCCGGCCTGGCAGCCACACAGCAGGCGTTTGGTGATCCAGACCGGAGCTGCTGCCTCACTGCTGCCCTGCGAGCACATGGGCGCTCGCGTAAACGCGCAGGCCTCGGGGTTCTGTCTGCAGAATCTGATTCATCCGAGCGCTCACACTTACCACACTCTCATATTGTCTCGTCCTCGCTGAGGAGGCGTTATTACTTGTCAGTTGTTGTAATATTTAAATGCATCAGCATAATTACATACTTAATTATGCTGTTAGTTACATAATGATTTACAGTGGGAGGGGCAATACGATCCTGTCACTGTGATAAGTAATGTCACCACAGACCGACACACGTTTTATTACAGTGACAAATAGGCCTGTCTGATTGGATTTAGTGCAGAGCAGAATGGTTGAGTAAAACCTTCACATTCATTGTTTTTGATTGCCACTGCCACCTCTAACGTACTGTTGACTGGACATTTCTTAGTTTGTTTTGACACCAAACAATGACAAAACATTGGTACAAGCTAAACGATGGTTTAGCTTTACGCACAAATTGACTGTTTTAAATGCTTTTCATTATTATTTCCTGCTTGCGAGCGCAAACATGGATCAGAAGGTTATAATCCACAATTATTTGAGACATCGGCAAGAAATAATGCTTGTGAAAGTTGCAACGTCACCCATAGCATCGACTTCCACGGGTCTAAACAGTAGCTACGGTGAAGCTGAACAAAATAACCATGCAGGTGTCTCGAAGACACACCCTCTGGTGCTGTCATTTCCAAGGCACATGATAAGAAACCACGGGTGGAAAATGAGCAGTGGTGAATCAGAACTCAGCCCCGGGGTTTTGGTCTCGGCTCTCTTTGTCTGGACGTAAGCAGGGAATTTCCAGCAGGTTGACTGGAGAGTGAAACGACGAATGGCGTGGGAGGTCCCACCACCCCTCCCCAGCCTTAGGAGCAGTTGAATAAACATAAGCTCCCTCCTCTGTGCCAAGATGCCCTTCACATCTTCACATGACTCCTCTCTTTTTCTCCCCTTTCCCCCGCTCCCTCTTTATTCAGCTGTTTTGACAGTCTGTGGTGCTACTTATAGCTGGTTAGGAATACCAAAAATATCGTTATCTATTATTCATCAGCGACTCTCTCCTAGCCTACGTTGAAAATGCCAGGCCTGGAATACAGATAGGTGGCTTTGCTGCCGAAATGGAAATGAAGGGCACTGCGTTTCATCAAAACGTCTCAAAAGCTTTGCTTGGCCTCGCGTGATTTTTGCCACCTTTTTAGAGCGAGGCAAGAGAGGCAAGCAGACAGTCAGTCTGAGTGTATTTGTGTTTGTGTTAAACAGTGTGTGTGGGCACTTGCACTTAGAGAAAAATGGCTGGTTCCTCACAGGCTGTTAATCAAACACTTGAGTGGCTAAGCTGCCTCTCCATCGGGCTGAGGGGACGACAAGCCTCATGAATAAAGATGCATTCCGGATTCTCATCTTTCTCTGTCTTTTTCTCTCCTCTCTCTCTCTCTGATTTTCGTTCTGCCTCCACTGCTCCTCCTCTCCACGGGCTAACAGACACTTGAGAAGCGGTCAGGAAAATGACCCCCCCCAACACTCCTCCGTCCACCCCCTTATGGATCGCGGCCCCTGAAAAGCTCTTGATCTCCCGATAACAAGGCCGTGTCCATCAGCGCTCAAACAGGTGAGGGGATAATTAGGCCGCCGGCACCCATCCGTGCCTGAAGGAGCGCACCGAGTGGGAGGATGAAGGTAGGAGTGTTTGGTTTAGTGCTTAATTGCTGGAGGACTCCTTTGCATTTGCTAGAAAGAAAGAGGGAAGTGTCTCTGGACCATCGATCATAAGTAACTTCTTCATAGTTTTACTTGTGCAGTCGCTAAACATCAGAAATTGGGCAACAAACACTAGTGGCTGGTGATTCTGCTCTGTCTATCAAATCGACCGCTCAGAGTGAATTCCCAGCCTTCTTCCCAGCAAACGAATGATCACTTGGTCTCCAAAACAGAAAAGGGAGCAACATGAATCTTCCAAGATGTATTCCGGATTCAAATCCAGGGACACACTCATGTAGTCTTGCCTATGGAGTCCCTCAGCCCTGCAATTCAACATGCCTGCCTCATGAGTCAAACTGTGGTTGTCTGCTCTCCACGGTTTTGCTCCACCCCCCACCTCCCCCAGTAGAATGCCTGACAAGCTCAATAACATCACCGATGCACAGAAGGTTTAAGAGAAAGCGAGATAAATCCTCTTTTATTCTAATTATTACAGCTTAAGACCATTTACAGTTATCCAATCTCTAGACAGTTGGGATATTATTTAGAAAAATACAATTTCCAGAGCCAATTCCCTACTCAGCCCACAAAATATCTCTCTTAGTGGTTGTTTTCTCTCCGTACTGTGTCGGAAATGCTAATTATTCTCTCATTTTCTCATTTCAACAAAAGCTCACAGCAAGAAGACCTACACACTGCCAATTTGACGCCTACTTTGATGCACCTCTAGCAGGAAGAATAAATTATAGAGCAACTGCCACATTTCATGGCAACAGATATTGGGTAAACAGCTTTCAATCAACATGCGTGATGGGCGAGGCCTCAGTGTCCACTGCAAAATGTGCACAATATCACGGACACAATTTCACGCCACTGAAATGACAATGAGTACGATACAACGGCGACCGAGGGCAATACTGTCCTTTGTGGAATGGAATTCCTCCGGTTAGTCAAGCGGACGGTGTCAGTTCTTTTGGAGCAGCTGGCTTTTCTTCATGTTGAAAAAAAATTGCATGCTTGTGTAAAAAGTAGCGTGTGTAAGCAACGCGCGGGTTTAAAAACAACACAAGTGCGTAAGGAGAAGGTCCCCCTCACTTCAAAGGAAACCTGGTTCAGCCCTGCTGCCTCACGCCAGGGTCTAATTACTGTCAGCTGTCTGGGGCTGACTGATCTGCTCTGGCTGGCTCTCAGACAGAAACACTGCAAGAGAGGGAGAGAGAGTCCCAGCTTTACTCCAGCTGGGTCATACTGTACCCTCTACTGTACCCAGCATTTGAAACCTGAATCAAATGAGCAAGAGGGAGGAGAGGTTGATGCCGTTTTAATCCCGGCACATGAGTCACTGAAAGGAGGCCTCGCTCCACCCAGACTCTGTTGATTTTGCCCTTTTTGCTCTGTAGCAGATACAGCATCCAGGAAATGCTTGCTACAATGGCTTGGCTTTCTGATGTCACACTGATAAATCCTAGCAGGTGACTCAACGCTGTCTGGCTCATGCTGATTCCTGGTAACCCTTTCAAACAGAAGAGCTGATACCAGAGGGCTGATAAGAAATCAATTAAAAGTTGCAACGCTCACTGATCAGAAAACGCCAGGAAATGTTTTCCTGTCTCAACGTGTGTGGATTTTTTCCTCCTGTGGTACAGCACAGAAGCATGGAATGCTCCTTGCAACTACTACAGACTAATTTCATGACAGGTCTTGTCCGTGAACGGTCATAGACGTCAGAGACCAAGCAACCACAGCTTTTAGTCAAACAGAAGGGACGTGGTACACCAGTGCATTGTCCACGTCTCTTCGGGGGCCACTGGGGTCACAGCTGTAAAAGTGAATGTGGCCGGCCAGTCGGGCCTCACTACTCACAGAGGCATGTTGAGGAGAGATGGCTGTGTGACAGTGGGCTTATCAGTCAGAGGATAAGATCAAATAAATTCTTCTTTAGTCCCACAATTGGGAAATTTGCAGGAAATCTGAAACGAGTCTTCATGTTTCCCTAAGTGCCTGAGTATCAACGTGCACGTCATGTTATCACTTCAGAGGAGGAGCAAGTAAAACTGGTTTACAGGTTAGATGGTGCCATGTCCCCCCCATGTAATGCTAGGCCAGGAGCACTGACGTGTACAAGCTGTGATTACAAACATGCTCAAAATCAGAGTGGGAGGCATTTACAGCTGGACTAAATAGTTTCCTTCATCTGAGAACCACAGGAGATTGTGCTTCCAGCAGACTCCAAAGGAAACACAGAGGGGAGCAGTGTCTCTAGCTCTAAAACCATCCAGGTGTTTCCACTCTTTCCACGCCCCCATCCCTAATGCGGAGGGATTCTGCGAGGCTTTCTCCGAGGGCCTGCAGCTCACCAGCCTGGCAGCTCTGTCTGGCTGTAATCCTGGAGCTTTTCTAGTGGCAGAGAAGGCCGGGGGCCAGGCGAGAGATTCGGCTCGAGCGTTCTCCATGCCCTTGGCGGATACTCTGTGAGAAACCAGCTGTGCTCCTCCGAGAATTATGTAATGTGCATTTCAGCAGCTCGATGCCGACAGAAAATGGGAGCGTCTTCAGCTGGATTGAGCTCAATGCGGCCAGTGGGGGAATAAAGTCTGTGACGAAATGTAAAGCGGGCCGCTGCCTGAGCCCCCACCCACAGGAAAGGAAGCTAGAGGACAGTGGGGTGGTGGGGGTCGAGGGGCTGCTCTGGGATGGGCAGGGGGCTTTGGAAGGCATCGGGAGCACAGAAACATCGGATCCGTCAGAACTCCATATAAATCCATTTTTAATGGTATCGGGCGCTCTCGCACTGCTGCCCCCCTCCTCCCACTGCTACCGCTGCCGCCGTTCCGAAAGTTACTGGGCTGTGAAATGTGAAAAACTGCAGCGCAGAATATGCATGCAGTGCGATTCATTATCTTGTCAAACTTGGCCACTCTGGGACAAGCCGAGCTCCCTGGACGAGAGCCGGCGCTGCCGTCACCTCGGATGACTGCTCACGGCCTTTCTCTCGGGGTTCCGTGACCCGGGTCCGAGACACTCCTGATACACCGGCTGCAGTGTGGCGCTCTGGCTCAGGCGCCTGACCTGCACCACTGCAGTGCTGGAGGGTTTCTTTGAGGGGCTCACACTGAAACCCCCTCGGTCAGACAGGTCCCTCCGTGGCACGCCTACAAGAGGTGTTAATGGAACAGGCGGTCAAACCAGAGGGGCCACCAGGTTTTGAGTCTGTCACCATAGTCTTTCCGGGATTTTCAGGACAAACAGGTCTGCTGGCATTGGATAGTCGTGTCCTCTCGCAGGGGTCCTGCAATGTGCATGTCAGCGAGGCTCTGAGCTTATGAGCTAAAAATAATTCTCTCTGAAACAAAAGCAGATAGGGAGGATAACTTCAAATTCCTGGCTATCCTAAAATAAGCACTTTCTAAACAGAAACACGGGGAATAAAAACAACAAGGCAAATCTGAGAGACAGGTCTGCCAGGCATGTTAGACAAAGAGACGCAGAGTGACCCATTTTCACGACGGCCACTGAAGAGGGGAAAAAAAAAGAAAAAAGAAAAGGCTGGCTGTCTGAGGGAGACGATCTGACGGAGGTGCACGTGGTGCTCTGGATGATGGGGGACAGATGGACAGACATTAACAAACACCCCCTGCCTCTCAGACACACACCCACTCACAATCAGTCTCTCAGGTGATCTTCGCTAATTGGCTCGGCTACCTCGCTCGCTTCTAATGGTGTTGTTTACCACC
This sequence comes from Hydrocynus forskahlii, assembly GCA_037974365.1. Taxonomy (NCBI): domain Eukaryota; kingdom Metazoa; phylum Chordata; class Actinopteri; order Characiformes; family Alestidae; genus Hydrocynus; species Hydrocynus forskahlii. Next base: position 3,151,445 of record JBBPCX010000002.1, read on the forward strand.
ACAGACCAATTCCCCAGACTTCTCCACCTGCTCCGACCGCCTCCAGCGTGGAGCTCAGAGGGCCTCTCTGGGTGGTGCGACTAGGGGAGGGGAAAGAGAGAAAACAGGGGCCCCCTTGTTGCACAAACAGCCGCTCTCTGAATTAACCTTCCTCGTGGGTCACTGGCGAAATAATCCCTGCCTTCTCTGCAAAAAAAAAAAAAAAAAGAGAGAAAATAGATGCCGGCATTCTGTAATTACACCAAACCGTGTCTTTCACTGCATCTTCCCTTCACCCTCCTCTCTGTCTCATCCTGGCAGTGAGAGATGGTGTCTTTGTTCAAAGACGGCAGGGTGGGGGGGCAGTGCCAGCAGGCCCTGAGAGAACTTCATCACGGCAGGGTGACGAAACCCTCCCGCTCTGCCATGCTGCTGTCTTCCCCTCAATACAGCCTCACCCGGGTCCAGGTAGAGCACCGAAACTCTCAGAACCCAAACAATACACAATACTAAAAACATCACTTCTACGAAGCCACTCCGTGTCCCTGGGTTCCACAGTGGAGCTTCAGGTGTCACAGTAGGTTTTGTTTCATTATCGTACATTGTGCAGAATCAGAGATGTTCACCCTTTAGAAATATCAACTTTAAAGTGTTCGGAACCTTTAAACATGGTGTCAATTGAAAAATATGGTGTTTAAAAGTCAAAACGACAAAAAGAACACGTGGTGTGAGAAGCCCCGTCACCGAGTTTGAGTGCGAGGGTGGGTGGAAGGTGTGTGAGTGAGTGTTTGGGGGGGGGTGTACATGGTGAGTGCCTCCCTGTTGCCGCGCAGACAGAGAGGAACAGTAAATAAATAAATTCGACCTGAAACAGACATGTGATTGCAAATCATTTTGAAACATATCTTCTTATAAATCTAATGTGTGTAGATTTCCAAAACATTTAATATGTATGTGCATTGTTACAATAAAATGGAGAAAATTCTAATGGATTTTCTGGGGGGGGGGGTTGTTGTTGTTGTTGTTGGGTCAGTTGTGTCCAAATAGTTGGTTAAATTTTTAAAATAGTCTTTTGTATCACATAGGCAAGATTGTGCTGAAAAAAAAGGATCTGAGACTCTTGTACATTACACACTGTTCAAGGCTTTGAATATTAGAAAAGAGCAAGTGCTGCATAAATGGGAAGAAGACCCTCAGGGTTCTAAGGGTTAAGGTCTGATTCATGCGCCGCTCACTCAGGGCCGAGGGCGCCCATCCATCTTGTCCCCAGGATGAAGGGTGCCGCTTCCTTCCACGGACAGATCTGGGGCTACACTATCAAACCATCGCTGCCAGTAAAAGCATCAGACTTTTAACAGCAGCAGGCCGTTCAACAACCGCTTTATTCACCTGTCCGCCTGGCAAGGCCCTGCTTCGCTCCCTTCACTCCCTCTTGCTATTAACTTTTATTGTTCGCATTTCCCAAAACATTGCATCCCTGTTCCTCTGAGGCCTGATCAGAGAGAAAACGGGTGCTGGGTCACATCTGACCTCCCATCCACACAAAGTCAGGTGGTGCAATGACTCAGGTACGACATTAAGCTAGATAATCCTTCAGATTTGATCTGTATACCACATTATCTAAGAATTCCAAGGAATTAGAAGGACTACCTGTGATATAACACACACACACACTCACACAACCATCCACGGCCTTCTGTTCGAACATGCAAAGCAGCAGGCAAAAAACTAGGATCCCATGTGTGCTTGTGCAGCTAATTGACTTCACCACAGGCCTGAACATACACCAACCCCTATTGTCTCAGTCACAGATGTGAGATGATGGGGACCAGGCTACGTGCTGCCCGAAGTCTCCAGGATATCCAGCCTGCCTGGATTTGAATGCAAAATCTGGTTCACGTTCACGCCTTTCATGCTCGTGGCTCCGGCGTGTAACCTCCTGACGAGGGAGGATGTCGCTTAAATGCCCCACTCCGAAATAAACCCAAGTATTCAGGGACGTATTCGGGTTTAAATGGATGCACATGCAGCATCCCACAGAGACAGGAGCGCATGTGCCTCAGTCTTTAAACCCAAATCACGAACCATGTAGCGCTAATAAAGCGTGCGTCTCGGTTTAATTAATGACCTATTAGCTATTAATTACCCCTGTCCAAGCTGTTCCAGCTGTATGCATACACTGGACTCTAAAGTGCCGAGAGCGTGCAGAAGCCAACGAGCTTGTGAGGGAGCCCGTGCGCGTGGCCTCCACTGCCAGTGACTGAATGAATGAATGAATGAATGAATGAACCGCATGAACCACTTGTTTTTTAAAAAAATCGTCGTTTGTGATGACGGGAAGCCCAAACAGTGACCACAACTACTACCCCCCCCCCCTCATCTTCCTCCTCCTCCTGCTCTTCCTCCTGGTGGAGATGGCTGAGGCTGATGCATTATGCATTAGGAGCGGGAGCTGCCCCCTCATACCGACGGGGGCTGAAAAACAAGGCTGACAGCTGCGGATGCATTATTTAATGACGAGTCTCTCGTTATTAGTCAAAACGCACGGCACCGAATTAGCCGGGCGCACGCGCGCCCCCCGCCAGGACCACCATAACAAACACCGTGCGCGCTCTCAGCACTTGAGAAACCAAGACTTCTGACAGAAAACACGCTGTTCGGGGCGCGCGCCACAACTTGGCAAAACACTTGGAGCCCGCGCGCGCACGGGAGGGCGAAGACTTTAAAAAGCACCATCAAGCATCCAGTTTAAGGGACGAAAACACACACACACACACACGCAAGCACGCACGCAAGCACGAAAGCACGCGCTCGCACCTCCATGCAATTAAAAAAAAAAGAAGCCACGCGCTCTCACCTGCTGCCAGTTCTCCTCGAGCGACGGGAGAGCCGAGAAGTAGCCGGTGTCGTGCACGAGCTGAAGTTCCTGAAAGATACTGTAATTCGCCAACACGTCCATCCTGAAGCCCAGAAGCTCACCACAGGCACCGATCTTCTCGGCTTGGTGATCCACCTCAAAAAAAACGTGCAACAACAAAAAGATCCCCAAAAAAACAACAAAACCAAAAAAAATGACCAAGAAGAAGAAGAAGAAGAAGAAGAAGAAGAAGAAGAAAAAGAAGAAGAAGAACTGTTCAGATCCTGCTCCTGGAAGAAGTGGAGTGCTGATGCGGAGGAGAAGCGCAGATGTTTGTTGGAAACGCTGGAATTGCAATCCCCTCTCGGATCTTCAGCCCCAGAGTGGGATGCGCGAGAGCAGCGGCGAGCAGCGGCCACCTATATCCTCATCTCTCTCTCTCTGTCTCTCTCTGTCTCTCTCTCTCTCTCTCTCTCCCTCTCTCTCTCTGTAAATCCAGGTATAGTCTGAGCCTCAGCAGATCGAGTTGGTTTGGAATTGGGGAGGGGAAGAAGACGGGGGGCGAGCCGAAGGGACTCTCAGGGAGTGGGCGGAGAGTCGAGTTGGGTTCGGTAGGCGTGGCCTGCTGTCAATCAATTCCGTGCGTGACCATATAAGGCAAATAGGGCTGATGATCTCACTGGCGTCCAATTAAGGCGGTGCTAGAGGGGTCGTGTGGGCGGGGTCCGAGGCGGGGCGACGCGCTCCCATTGGCTGCGCCCTCCTGTCAGTCCGGCCGTAGATGGTAGTGAAAGGTGAGCTATTTTTAGAGAGGTATAAAACAGACTCCACGCGCTGGACTCCGACACACGGGCCGAGGGAAGGCGAGGAGGAGGAGAGGGAAAGTTCTTTCTCCCCTTATGGTCATTACTGAAGGAGCATAAGGAGAAAAAACAGAACATCTTCTCCTTAAGGCCATTTGGTTCTGAGACGCATTGAAGGACACGTGGAGGCTGAGGAGCATCCAGAGCTTCTGAGGTTGAGAAATGAGGTTAAAGGTCACGAAAGCATCAGAGGTTTTGTGCGTGTGAGAATAAAGGTGGTCTTACTTCCCCACCGCCGCGGAGCACGAGCTAATGGGCCGTGCGGCTGCTGTGACTGGGCTGGGCACGTATAGCTTCATTAACTCATGTTCCATAATTGGCGGTATTGATTCATCACATTGATCTGGTGATTGGTTTCTAATGGACAATTCCAAGCCAGTGATGCCCGCAGGCTGCAATAAAGCATAGTATCAACTTTAATGACTTCGTAGGACACCTTAAGGCCAGAAATAGGCTTTAAAAAAAAACAACAACTCCAATTTAGTGTATCGCGGCAGGTGTTTTTTATGTTTTAAATTATATTTTGGGTTTTTATGGACAATTTCGCTCTGCAGAAATCCATAACACTGTCATTCCCATTCGATTCCTATAAAAAACTACAAGGTGTGTATTGGACATTGCCTACTGCAGAAAACTGAACTTGACAAAGTGACGTTTCCAAGCCAGTTCTCAGCCTCACGCATGCCTGTGTGATTATATAGGCCAGTCATATATGCACGGTGTGTTGCGAGGCCTTGCCACGTATCTCACTTCGAGCTGACTAACAGATAGAGACATTCAGTGAAACTAGGCCAAGCATTCCCCCTTTTTTTCTCTTTTTTTCCAAACGACCACTCTAAACTCTACAGCTATAGGCAACGATGTGCGCTCTTTGGGCCAAGCAGCGCATCAGAGTGGGAAAAAGTGAGTTCTGGACTTGGAGTCTCCCAGCATTTCTTTGGTCCCCAAGAAAGAGGCCCGTGGCTTGATATCAATTAGGAGTATAGGGCAAAGCCATTAATATAGTCTAAGGCTGGTAGAAGTGAGAAAACATCTGTCGTTCAATTATCTCACACTTTTAAAACGTTACGTTCAATCACTCCAGTGACAGCAGGCCCATCTTGAAGGGGAATTCCACCAATTTTTCAAAATTGGTGTCAAATGGTTTGTGGTGGAGAAGCTCAGTGACTCAGATCTCTTTACAGAGGGCCTGTACATACAGTCCCGTGCTAACTGTCATCTTTCTCTGCATCTTTCTCTACTAAGTGCAAAAACGGTCTCCAAACTACCATTTGTGTAGATTTCACTCGACTGTGTTACTTGTATATAGTATTTATAACCAGCATTCCTGTTTATAGCATAGTGTTTTTCATACAGAGCTTTTCCTACAGATTTTTATTTAGATTTGATTGTCTTTATATTTTATATTGTTCAGGTCTCTGTGCTTCCGTGTCTTTACAGTCATTACACAAGCAATTTCCTCCAGGATCAATAGTTTTCTGATTCTGATGTGATAAACTGTCTTTCTGTGAAGTTAACATTAGAATAAATATAAACAAAAACTATCAGGATTAGTTCTGTGTGTAAAAGTAGCTGATACTGTGTGAGCTGGTGAGGAGAACACAGGTTCGGTTCCAGATTCCTCC
>JBBPCX010000002.1:3172403-3207782 GCA_037974365.1 Hydrocynus forskahlii
CACACACATCCACACACACACACGCACACACACACACACTCTCTCTCACACACACACACTCATGCACACACACACACACACACACACACACAAACATACACACACATCCACACACACACACACTCACACACACACGCACACACTCACACACACACTCTCTCAAATACACACAACCACACTCACACACATATACACACACACACACACACACATATATCCACCATATCTATATACGTATATACACCATTTATACGGTATATCACCATTACATATCCCCCTCCACACACACACACACACACACACACACACACACTCACTGAGGAGGAAGAGCAGGAGTGGCCGTGAGATAGCAGCGAGAGATAGAGGGGGACAGACCCAGCATTGATAGCCCCATTGAGACATATTCTTTATGAAGCCGTAAAAAGGAAAGGCTATGGCCAGACTGTTCATCCATTAGAATGACCTTCGTTTTCATGATCAGCCCTTGTCAGCAGGGCTTTTTTTTACTGCCCAGGTAATGGCTGTTTATACATATACAGTATATATGGTCAATATAACCATGTAATTCCACATAACCATATAATTAGAATTATGCCGGCCTGGCATGTAATCCCTCCGGTGGGCCGGATTTTACAGTGTGATTGACAGATCCAAATAAATCTTCTCATTGGGTGGACTCACAGGAATTAATTACGAGGCAATTGTGTCTAACATATTAATTTGGGGAGATTATACAATACATTAACTGGGCGCTTATTAGGCTCTCTATTACACCCCATTTCCAAATGGCGGCGCGGCGAGGCCATTTCTCCACCGCCAGCCGACTAAATAACGCTAGTGTTCCAGCCCTCGCTCGAGGCCTGGCTTTGGAAGGGTTTTCCCGTTACTGTTTTGAAGCCATTTGATGAGATAGTTCTGCTCCACTCCCCTGGCTGCTGCCATTAGAAGCTGGAGATACCCCGTCACGCCCGCTCCGGCTCCATCACGCAGCGAGAGCGTCACATGACCCGCGCGGACGCCAGTAGCTTCTCGTGTTTGACATAACACAAATCAGAAATAAATGAATTCATAATTGCACGCAGGGCCCACGCTGGGAGATGTGCTCTGCGTCAGTGATTAAATGATGTTTTTGGGGGGTGAAGTTGTTGTTTGCTCCTGGTGTGTTTGTGTACCTCTGTGTATGTGTGTGTGTGTGTGTGTGTGTGTAGGTGTGTTTTTAGCTCTTTGTGGGGACCAACCGTTCATCGCTGGAGAGTTTGGGTGCAGAGGGCACATTAAAGGGCCTATTACATGGGAACAAAAATAGTTTATTCATTATTATTATTATTATTATTATTATTAGTAGTAGTAGTAGAAGTAGTAGTAGTATTGTGATGAGGATGATGATGATGATAATGGTGATTTTTATTAATATTATAATTATTATTAGTGGTAGTAATATTATTGTTATGATCATGATGACGATTATTATTATTATTATTAGTAGTAGTAGTAGTAGTAGTTTAAGTATAATTATTAAACTGTAAAATAGTAGTCCAGAGACTGATTAGGTATTTTTTCTTGTTCATGAGTATATTTGTAAGTATTAAAACACACAATTCGAGGCAGCCAGTCAGAGACAGAATTACACGTTTAAGTCTTAAAGGCACAGTAACAAACAGCGTGTTTATATCTAATGGATATAGAGCTGTTCTGAATGGTCATGTAGAAATGAATTATGACTGTTTTTGGTTCATAAAACCATACAAACATTCCTAGTGGACCTCAGGGGTGGGAATGAAGGATATGAGCTCTTTATGGACCTCAAAGACAGTTTTAGGGCTCAAAAAGGAAAAAAACCTGAGTGTAATCTGTTTTACTCTCCTAGTGGGACCTGCTTGTGCACAGGATGTTCTGAGAATGAGAATGATGTTAAGCCATGACAGGCTGCATTACAGTGATTTCACCGCAGCAAACGGGTGTTATAAGCCAGTAAAATAAAACATAAACCAACAAAAGGCTCAAAATACGATAAAATGCATCATTGTTGTAATGATAGTATATAATATTAAATAAGAGATAAATGTGTATACAAGTGCTACTACTAGTACTACCACCATTACAACGAATAATAATAATAACCAGGAATAAACTATTCTCTTTGTTCTGAGAGTATTATTGCTGATTTCTGATTTAGAAAATGAAAACCTGACGGCATCCTCATATTTATGGCCTGAACCAAAGGCCTCACCTTAATAGTCATGGTTCACGGCTGATGGACACATCAGAAAAATGAACTGATGTTAGTATTATAATGACTGTTGTGCATGTGTGTGTGTGTGTGTATATGTGTATGTATGTGTGTGTGTCCACACTGTGCCCAGAAAATGCATGGCACGTTGCTCTAGCAGGCTTACTCTTCATTAGAAAGAAACATGTGGGTTGCTGCAGTAGCTGGGGTGTGTGTGTGTGTCTGGTGTGTTCTGCTGCTGGAGGCCTTCCTCCGAGAGGTTTTAGAAATGATCATGGACTCTTTTTAAGCCTCGCTGCAGGAGATGGGACACAGTGCTACGCTCAGCTTCTTCTTCAACGCTATTTATCACTCCCATTACTGCAGCGCACTGAGAAATCCACCACGGATTTCAGCTCCGAAACCTCAGAGGCCATGCCTGATTGCCCTGCTCCTAAAATGACCTATCCACGAATGCATCCTCCCATAGTGAGGTTGGGCAAGCTTTACACAATGTTGGCCAAAATATCACGGACCCTAATGACCCAGTAATACTGAATGCATTGCGGTATACCTGGGTGTACCCAGTGTTTTCTGAAATACAGCAGGTTACCCATTTCCAATGGTGGAAAGGTGGACTTTGGTAATTAGGGCCCAAGACAGAAGGTGCAAGGCATCTATTCAAATTTTAGCACTATTTTTTCACATTTTCTGTGATGGTAGTCCAGGGCAGCCCATAGAACCCGTAAGTGTATCTTGATGAAATGTGGCACACTGATGGAGGAAAGTCCAAAATATCCGGACAACAGATTTGGGCTCAAAACATTCATCTTTGTTGTGACATTAACAGGCCAAATGTCGAGGTCCACCTTTACTTATAACCTTTTAGCCGTTTGTCATATGTTTTTTTTTTTTTTTGCCCTGAGTCCCTGGGTCACTTCCATTCAAATGCGCCCATTATTGTTAATGTTTTCCATTTTGGATTTTCTGCTTTTAAATTTTGAAAGCAAGGAAGTATCAGACGGTTGATCCTACCACCAGTAAATTTGGTATGCATCATCTACAGAGGGTTGTGAACAAAAGCTCCTCAAAGAATTTTGCGAGTGCAATCCACATGGCTGCTGTCATCCAATAAAATTTGATGGTGAAGACATTAAACCGGGAACTGAGCCATATGTCAGTAATGCTTGGTTGGAGTCATGCCAAACTTGGTACACTTTATTGCCGGGGGGAATATTGGGGACCTACCAAGTTTTATGAAATTTGGCCAGACAGGGCACTATACCAGAAAAACAGAAAAAAAAACCCAGTTCAAATTCTTAGCATTTTGGAACCAAAGCAAACCCTAACCCTAACCCTAACCCTAAATTTCTTGCATCATCACAAAACATTGGCATTGTTATAATTTTTGATGGTTTTCTATGGTGGGACATTTTTGTAATCTGGTTCTCTCAAAGAGCACAGTCCAAGGTGTGACCAGTCCATCATTCCCTGTAGAATAACCAACAGGCCAGATTTCAGAGTATATTTCTGTACCCTGTTACTGTACTTTACTATTGTCATTAAATACCTGTACTTTACTATAGTGTCATCAAAAATGAGTACTTGTACTCATCCTTGATTACATTTACAACACAAATGTTTATATGTTCCATATATTTTCACACAAACTCCAGGAGTTGGCTTTCTTGCAATTCAGAATGTTAAAACAGTTGAAATTCACAGGATTGGTAATTGCAATGCTTATGCAAATTCATGCAAGGGCCATATGCTGTTCACCCTCCTCACCACAAGGGACACTCATGAGCTAGACATGTCCAGCATTTTTGGTTGGCCAGTGTATTTAAACACTGGGTTTGTACTTGAACTTTATGAAGAATTGTCAACCTGTTATGAGGTCTTACTTGGATTTTGACCTGTTGTGTTGTTTGACCATGCTTCAGCCTTGCCTTGGATACTCCTGTTGCTGGTATTTTTGAACCTTGCTCTGTCTTATCGGATTTTTTTCCTTATCTATTTGGCTCTGCCTGAACCTGATCTACCTCTTGCCTGTTTTACATTTACATTATTGGATGGTTTCTGTTTTACACCTTTTATTGTGAATTAAACTTCTTTGCAACTGAGTCCTTTCCTGAGTTACCTTACAGACCAGCACTACCCATTAGCTACATCTCCATTACGGCATTTAGTTCACATCCCCAAACCAAAAAATCTTGTGATTTAATTGCTTAAATGTGTTCTTTTTAATTTTGGCCACTTGAGTATCCTTATATGTAAATACTTTCTACAGGTCACTAAGTATAATTTGGCTTGACACTTACAAATTAACACTTGGGCTTATTTCAGTGACCCTGCATGAATAATACAGTCTTCTGCAAATGAGCCCTGGTTTTGTTGAATTTCTATGTGGAAACAAGCTGACATGTCCTGCAACAGGGGTTCTTCTCAGGGACATCCAGAAGGTCTATATTTTGAATCTAGCCATGTATTGTAAGCAAGGTTAAAGCAAAAATCAGGACCATCTCGGAATCCCTGGGTACCCGTTTAAGAACTGCTGCTCAACAAACAACAAACTTTAGCTAATTTTTTTTTAACATAAAAGCCTTTCAAAATAGTAAATGTGCCATAGCTTTTGCACCACTTTCCAGTATGTTATATTCAATTTTATATTAATCTTTTGCCTTGTCAAGACGTTCACTCCAAATTATCATCAGGAAGCCAGCTTACTCGAAAGCGTGTCCCACCTTTCAGTATCCTCCACAAAACACGGTGGAGAAAGGTAAGACTGGCCTCATGTTTTCCGGAGAATCAGCACCAGTGGAACACAGATGGGTTGGAGGGCTGAGGCATTGATCACGTGACGCCGAATGGTCCGATCTAACATGTCCTTTATCAGAAATCACAAACATGTCCGTGGCTTGGGGCAGGAGAGGATTGGCCTTTGAGCAAATAGCCTGGCCCTTGGTTTGTGCACGGGTCGATAAGGCCTATATTTACTGATGGAGAGAGGGCAACAAATCATTCATAGAAAGAGTTCATCAGAGCATTATAGATACACTGACTGATTTTCAGCTGGGGGGATTTGGGGGTCCAGTCATTTTCCCTCCTTTCTCTCCCCAGGGGTGGACAGAGAGGTCACAGGCTGCAGCCCAGAGAGCAGATAGCAAGAGGCAGCATGGATTTAGGATGGATAGAGTTGAGGGGGTGGAGAGGGAGGGAGAGATGGTCAGAAAATGCGTTCTCAGCGGGGTCAGAATTAGTGCTGTGCTGGTGATTCCTGTGCCAAGAGTGAGAATAAACAGTAAAAAAAAGAGTGGAAAAAAGGGACAGTACGTATAGTGGGGCCACAGAGGGCATCCATTTAAAGAGAATTAAGAAAGGAGGGAAAAAAATAGACGGCAAGTGTTGAGGTTGAGAGTTCGACCCTTTCTCCTCTACACCGAGCCACTTTCCAAAGGTTAATCTGATGGTAATGTGGTCTATATTGCCCATAGTGATCATTATTTTTAGTACCTGCAATGAACCTCTCGTGCGGGGCCAATCAAAGGGCCTCACCGTTGAAAGCACACTGGTGACCCATCAAGGGCCCAGTCCTTAAAGGGAACCGATTCCGTCCTCCTGTAGAGCTCATTTGACTGGGAAACATCCAAAGATCTTCGGTCACTTCACACTTGCGGGTTCGTCCCTCCGTCCTTTTGTCTAACAGCTGTACCTCAGCTTCCACCTTTGAGACCTTCTCTGGGAGGGTGGCGACCAGAGGTCAGGAGCTCAGGGATTGGTTGGTCGGCCAGGGAGACATGGCAACTGCACGTAGCATTGTCAGCTGTCAGGCATCGACCCAGCGAAGTGGTGGAAGATGCGTTCAAAAGCAGCTTGAGCTGCAGCCCACGAGCGGCTCAGATCAAAGGAGCAGTCCATCAATATCCTCCTCCTGTCAGCCCACAGGTAACTCCTCACCGGCACTTCTGAACTCGCCCACTGATCACAGACAAAACCATTGTCAGCTCACATTTGAATCAACTCTAATTTTGGCACCCTGTCCTCCTTCTCCGCCCCTCCACCCCTCACCAACCCCCTCTTCGGAGCAAAGACACATTTCGAAGCATCAGGTGGCCAAGAGAAAGAGAAGCGTTCAGACTGCTTGCCCAGATTCAGGAATATCTTACAGTAGATAATTTCTCAGAAATCCTAATGTAGCAAACAGTGAACCAGATTAGAACTAGAAGCACGGCCTAATTTGCGAAATGCTGATTTGGTCCTTGCTAACTTTCGTTCATTTTTGGCGGCAGTTTTGGCGTTGAAAATGGACACCGAGGACTAAAATGTACCCTGTGAAAAGAGTCTCCATTCACTCAAAGCCAAAGCAAAGTGCAGCGCCTGACCCGAACTGGTTTAATCACCTCCTTGACCCGTATTCCACCCGCAATCCACGTGTTACATGAGTCGGTGGAGATGCGCTCGAACGCAGCTGGAGTGGCATCGACCGCGCACCACTGGCGTCGATAGTCCAGCCGAGAGCCTTTGCCATGGCTCACCTCACCCGTACCAGCACAAATGAGGCAGACAAAGCCCCGGCTTTGTTCATCAGGGCTCGTTTCGTCTCATCCGCAGTGACACTTACACATTTCTGCCATTTCTCAGGAACACTGCTGCTGCATTATTCATGAGCAAGGAAAACGAAGATATTTCTCCACGCTCATTTACTTGTCTGATGGATGCAAATTTCCGAGCAGATTGCATAAGCTCATCTGTTTACTTCAGACGCATCATGGTGACAGCCTTTTCAGAACCAGCAAGTCGGAGGAATCCTACCTTTGAAATCGGAAGAATAGAACATTGCGGCTTTACGAAAGCTTGCTTTTGCAGAAAACTGAAATGCATGAAGACAAAATATTGGAAACACCATATAAAAATCTCACTAGCTTTTTTTGTTTTTTGCAGAAATACTCACCATGTAGGTCCAGTTTGTTGGCTGATGGTCCAGACTGTAGCTCTTGTGTTGCTCTTCTACCCCAGCCACCAGCGGCAAGGAGCCACGGTGCTCCAAATGTAGATGCAGATACAACGAGAGACTATTGCTCATCTTTCTCTGTGCATTTGTATTACATTTACTTTTACGGCATTTATCAGACGCTTTTATCCAAAGCGACTTCCATTCCCTAGCTACAGGGGGCAGTCTCCCTGGAGCAACTTGAGGTTAAGGGTCTTGCTCAGGGACCCACTGGTGGTGTGCTGAAGGTAGGATTCAAGCCCATGACCTCTTAGTCCAGAGGCAAGTATCCTACCCACTAGGCTCCACCCCTAATTAGTCATCCTGTTGGCTTTTCTGACAACAAGACCAAATGTTTTTGATGTTTAGATATTTTGAGAGAGGATTTTCAGTACAGTAGTCACTGTAGTGGCATGTTAATGTCTGTTGCACTGGCATGAGTGGTTTTAACATGCCTCCTACTTTGAGAATGGTCCACCAACTAAAACATTAGGCCAATGGTGATCTTGTGGTCAGAAACTGAGCACTGATGAAAAGTTGGAGCAGGGGTGTCCAGCTCAGAATCCCCAGGTTCCCCTCGCCAGTTAATTGTCAGGTTTAGTGAATGTGTTTGAGGAGGAGAACCATCAAACTGTGCTGGACACCGGTCCTCCAGAACCAGAGCTTGACACCCCTGGGCTAGAGGATGACTAACACAGACAGCGAATTATGCATGGAAATAGAAATAGAAACATCTGGTCAGCAGTGGTCCAGTGTTCCACTGATGGATGGGGTACACCCTTAAAACAGTGTACCACAAAGGGTTTTTGAGTAATGTCACTGAATAACCATTTTGTTCTTCAAAGATGTTTGCAAATGAGATGTGTGAAGAAAAGGAACCTTTAAGAGTGTGAAAAAAACAACTGTTAAGCACTCTTTCCTAGAATCTTCAGCTTCTAAAAGGTTCTCCAGACTCAAACATATCACTTCCAGAACAATTGTTCTTTGAAGAGCCATTCATGGAAAGGTTTTTTTTCAGGGAACCAAAGATGGTTCTCCTCCAACATCATGCAAGGAACTCTTGATTTTGGGGATTTGTCAGAGTGGGGTGAGAATGTTGTCCTATTAACTGTCATTAGCATCAGTGATCTGGGTCTCGCTCAATCATGGGGAAATGCGCTGTCGTCTTGGAGTGGAGTTATTGCTGTTCACATAAGAGCCACTATCTAATCACCCAGTGTGTAATGCTCTCCTGACTGTTTATTCCAGGTCAATCCCATCTCCCTGCAGATCTGTAATGTCTGAAAGTTTCTAATTAACATGTTCCAGCATGTTGTTATGCTCCTTCATCGCGTTCTAATTTGCCTAATGTGATGATCTCCCATTTGTGTTTTGTGGGCAAGTTAATTGAATCACTTTTGATGTGTTTATATTTTTAGGGCGAGAGACCTGCAGTTAGTTTCGTGGCGGAAGCCGGCACTAATTGCTAAATAAGAGCCAGTTAGCGTCAGCCGCTAATTTGGAGCAACAGTAGACCAAATAGGCAAACAGAAGGCGGTGGGAATTGCGTTTGAGGAAAAGGGCCTAGGTGGGATCAGGAGGCACGAACACGGCAGGGGGTCTGCTTTATTTTTCCTGTCGCAAAAATGAACTTCAAATGAAGAATTAAAGAAAACACACACAAACACAAAAACCCAAAAGCGATTTACTGCTGGGAAGGTGTGCATTTTCTTTGCATGCAGCGGGAGATTGCCTGACCTGGTTTGCTGCCTGTTTTGACCCTCATCTGTGTCCATTTCTCGCCATGCTACAAATCCAGCGCTTATTGTTGGAGGGGTCTCAGAGCCGGAGGCAGAGCAGCAGGGCCACGTCTAGACAGGGTCTTCTCCGGGAGAAAGCAAAAGCCTGGCTTATTTTCTTCATTTTGGGAAAAGCCACTATTTGCAGCCTTGTTTCTGGAAAAGGAGGCTTTCCGCTGCTCCCCCGCGGCGCACCTAGCTCTCTCCTAGCATCTATGCTAATTGAGTGCTGTCGAGAGAAGTGGCTTTCCGCGTCAGCCACCGAATCTGTGACTTTTCCTCATCTTCTCCCTGCCTCTGCTTCCTTTCCTCTTTGTTTTCTAACGTGATGCTGTGAATACATTCATACATTCATAAATAAATGCAAGGACCCTCCTCAAAAATAAAAAATTTCGCTCCTCAACCCCCCGTTAACACCCCCCGGTTTTCGTGCCGTTCTTTTTAAGTGTGTCGACAGGCAGGGGAACGGGGGCCCATGTCATTAGCATTGACATTAGCAGATGCCACCGCAAGCCTCAGAACTACAAAGGCTCCAGGGTTCAAAGCCACCCCTGCCTGGATAAACAGATTCCCAGGAAAAAGATGGAGAGAGAGAGGGCGAGAGACAGATATAGAGAGGGAAGGAGAAGGAGATGCAGAAAAGAATCACAGCTCCTCGCTGGGAAGGGATGCCACGCATCCTGATCACGCAGTACTTCGCCTCTCAATCAGCAGTCAGCCTCCCTCAAGCATAGTGTTTGTTCATTTAGCTACACCCCCAAACGCCACCCCCCCAGCTCCAGCATACTGCTGTTCATAGGGGTTGATGCCTCGGCTTCCATTAAGATTCCAGATGCGCTTCCTTGTTACTTAATTTGCTCCGAATCCATTCAAGTGAGCGTCAGGGAGCGTCGGACGCAAACCGTGTGTGACAGGGAGATGTTTGATGAAATTTACGGTTGCGAGCTCACATGTGCCAGAGACGCACACGTGTCTTCATGCGGCTCCAATATTGCAGAGCTAATAAAGTGGCCCGCCCGATTTCCACACATGGTGTTTGCAGTGATTCAGCGCCTGATGAGAGATGATGAGGTGACAGGATTATAATGAGTGACTGGGACCTGGGGGCTTTTTCGCCGCTCCCCCCGCAGTGTGCTGGATCTGTGAGATTGCACTCTAATATGTGATTACCCGTCCTTTATTTATTCCCCAAGTCAGAGCGCACTTAAATGCATTTTCGATAATCCGGTGTGAATTATTTATGGTGGTAATCTCTGCATTTAGCCTCCCTGCAAATGCCATTTCACCTCTCGCTCCCTGAGACAAAGGCGAGCGCAACTCGGAGGAGGGGGTGGACGAAAGGACGGGCATGAAAAGGGAAGACGTGGAAAAATGGGCGACGCACAAATAGCTAGCTAATAATGATGTTCAGCTCTAATCCCCTTCTGTGCTCGGGCCCGCTGCACTAGCGAAGGCTAAAGGCACGGCACTTTAGCGCTGGCGCTGGAGGCAGATGTGTCTGCTGGAGTCACCCCGGCTGCCCCCTCCTCGGTCCGGTTTTAAATTAAGAGCGTCTCCTTGTGGCACTGGTAATTTGCGGTAATTAGACCTGTTTGAGGGAGGTTAATCAGGGCTGACATGGGCAGATGAAAAGACAGGACTGCTGATGCAGCTGGTCTCCAGTGCTAGACTGCAGCACTGCTGGTGTTAGAGGGTGTGTGTGTGTGTGTGTGTGTGTGTGTTTGTGTGTGTTTGTGTGTGTTGGATGGAACTCAGGTTCATTTCTAGAGTACTGGAGGGGTTAGAGACGATCTCTGATTTTGGTCTACAGTTTCCATAGCAGAACAGTTTCCACCGTGAGACAGAAAGCCGTGCAGCCATATGTCAAAAGCGCAAGCTGCTGGCAGCCGTTCAGAGCTAAAGCCATTTGTTTGCATGGACTATAGCAACTCTATTGATTAACTCATTGACTGTGCCTTGTAAATCAAGCAGCAACCCAAAAGAAGCCAAGAAATGCATTCAGTGGACGGAGGGCCGGGGGTAAGACGGATGTGGTGTTACAGAAGCTTCTGCGCCTGGGCACCGGGGGTTCCAACTTCAGACGTAAATCAGATGCATTCTGAGGTTTTACACACATGAACCCAAACACACTGTTTATGGCCTTGGGGCTTCTAGCCCTCAAAGGCACTAATTTAGGCAAGAGGATTGCACAAAATGTTTGAGGGCCGTGCAGAAAGTTATTTTCTGCTGCGCCTACACTCATACATGTGGCCAAACATCTATAAAGTCCCAACAAAGAGCCTGCCCAGGACTTACGATATTAAATATTATCATGATCACAGGTTATAGTAGGTAATGGTAGTGCACGCCAACCTGTGGAATGACGGATAATACGTTCGTTCATCAACATATCATTTCAAATCAACGTGTCTCTGCTTGGCTTGCCAGACTTACTGTACATATATAGACGGGTCTGTATTCGTGAGGTGCCAATTCAGTTTGACGTTTGACCAACTAATCCCAGATGAGCACTCCTACTCTGACATGTTTGATTTTGTGAGAGGATGTGCTGTCATTCTTAGTTTTGCAAGCCTGCCATGATCTTTGACAGGAAAGGGCCGTTTGATTGTGTATAGTGGCCATTCTGGCATACGTGAACACACCTCAGCACACAGTGTGAACAACACAAAATTCTTCCTCTGCATTTAACCCATTCACCAAGTGAAGCAGCGGGCAGCGCCCGGGGAGCAGTGTGTGGGGATGGTACCTTACTCAGAGTACCTCAGAGGTACCACTAGAAGTCTTGGGATTCAAACCCACAACTTCCTGATCACAAGGCGACTGCCCTAACCACTAGGCCACCAGCTGCCCTGATTGACAGCAACAGCAGTTACTGTTTAGAAACAATATATTTTTCCGTAATACTTGACGCAGTGCACAGAGTGGGCAATCTATACCTTGTTGTACAAATTATACCTGGTACACAGTTGTGTAATTGTCAGTTAGTATTCTGGTACCTGAAACCAGCTTGAGCTGCAATAGATATCAACCCAGATAGCACACATCCGTTGAAATGACAATGATTCCATATCAGACAAAGAGGATCTTCAATGTTGATCCAGCTCAACGTTGAAAAATCAACCATTTGTGAATGGATTCAACGAGGACTCAACATTGTTTCAACGCTTGCTTGGCAAAGGTGCTTTCAATGTTGGATATTTTCAGTAATATCAATGTTGATTCAGCATCTTACAGTGCTGAAAAAGTCACCTTATATCAATGTTGAATTAAGGTTTTGTTATCATTGAATGTTCAATATTGAAAATCTGACCAAAAATAGTTTTAGTTTCAAAGTGGGTAATTCAACACTGACCATAAATGCATTTAACCATAATTCAATGTTGAATCAATAACATGGCGTTATCTGGGTAAGCATTCCGTCTGCATACATTGGTCGAGAGTCTGAGGCTGAGACTTCCTTCTCCTTTACGTTCTCTGTAGCCCTGGATCCTCTTCCCCACCATCAAACAAGACAGCCCTGGCAGCCTAATGGTCCGCAGCCATGTACACAGTTTATCAGTGACATAATGAGTGGGGAGTCCCTCCTCTCAGCCCGGCTGGCTATGCCAAGAGATTCCATTACCAGGTAAACAGCTCGAGACCCCTCGCTCCTTTTTCCAGCTTTCATAACAGCACACCATCGTCCACAGCTCAGCAAACAGCTGCTGGATTATGTATTCATCTCCACATTATCCCAGGAGATGCGCGCTGCAGGCTGTGCGCTAATGCATAGCTGCACGTTGCAGGCCTCGCAATCAGGCCTTCTTCGTGAACCCGCAACTGCCTTCCACCTGTCCATCAAACGCTGCACCCGGACGATGAGCTTGTTTTGCGTGGAGCCTGTAAACTCAGCGGTGGATATTCTAACTTGCAGCACCCGTGATGACCTTTCTTTTCGGGACGTAGAATGGAGATATAAGGCTATCCATCTCCAGGAGCATCCATTCGCGCTCTGCTGATGAGGAGCGTGCCTCCCCTCCCCTCCGACTCACACTCCAAGAGGTCATAAATATAAAACCCACATCCCACCCCACCATCCCTCCTGCAGACGCTGCATCCCTTTTGGGACACATCAGGATTGATCACGCGGAGCGGAGCAGCCTTTCCATCAGTTGTCTGAGAGCATATTCAAACACCCATCATGGGTTCCGGGCGGGAGGTCTGCATGGGATTCATCATCTCCAAATGTGTAGCAGTCAGTGTCACTGTCTTACACCGCTTGATTTTCTCATACAGGCACGTGACGGCCTGTGTGATTCACACTCCATTCTTATAAGGCACAGATATCTGGTGGCAATCGGGGGGTCCTCCTATGCCTGTCAGCTCCTGGGATGGGTTTGGGGGGAACATTAATATAAGAGAACTAGGCTCTACAGACTCTACAACAAAGACACTAACACACACATTCAGTACACCATGGTAGTTTCTCTTATGTGCAATATTACTTGACTGCAACATGTGCAATTTTTGGGGTGGAATGTGCAATTTATAAAGGTGCAATTTTCCAGGTGCATTACTTCTGTTTTTGTCAATGCCTGTCACTCCATTGTGTACTTGTGTGTGTGTGTGTGTGTGTGTGTGTGTGTGTATATATATATATACACAGACGTATTTAAACAGGCCGGCCTTATTGTGAATGGACAGTTGTCGTCTGAATAAACAGGATTGTTTTTCTGGATTTATCTGTCTAACAGCTGCACTCAGCTGTGGCACTGCTGTAAAGTTATGCAGGCTGGACACTGGAGTGACTGTGCAGAGATTTCTCTGGAGTCTTATTAATGAAACTCGCAGGACTAAAGATGGGGGCGGACGAATTATGGCTGTGTCCCAAACTGAACACAGCCGAGGCTGCCATGCCCTTGAGCAGGATGCTTAACCCCATGTTGCTCCGGAGAGCGTGGCAGCCATTAAACAGCAGAGCCCTACTCGAGGATGAGAGATCTTTGTAGACATTTAGGGATGGTTCTTAGATTGCAGGACTTTTTGCCATATTTTAAAAATTACATTTAATTTTGGACAATGCCCTCTGTCTTCATTAAATTACTAACAAAAATGAAATTAGAAAATTGTCCATTATGGTTTTTTATCACTCTTTAACATCCTTATAAGCTTCCATATATATGCCCTTATCCCACATCCAGACTTATAATCAGCAATCATGAAAATAAATAATTTATCTGAAAACAGCTCATGCCATTTATGATTATTTGAAGATAAATGCCATGCACTTGAATGAAGTACAGCTCAAATAATCAAAAATCATTTTTGTACTTAGCTTAGTATTTATTTTTTGCACAAATTCATCTGTCACACAGTATTGCCCTCATTCCCTCCACAGCAATGACATTTTGCAGGAAAGCACATGTCATTATAGTAGAGGTGGAAGTAAATATTGCTCAAGCAGAAACTATATATGTCATTTCTGAACATGCAGAACATTTATAGGAGGAAAGCTGTTTTATAAGTATTTATAAGTAAGTATTTCATTTGTTTTATGAGTTACATTGGTGTGTTTGGCATGTATCATATGCTAGGTATCAAATCAAAGCTAATATGTAGAGCTACCCGCCAGTTTTTTTTTCTCAAAATACCGTAGAAACATGATTTTCTATCATTTCCGCCAAACACCACTATTTGGTGGCAAGACAAGAGTGTGGTAGAGATTACCTTTACGCTGGTTTAGGCTAGAAGTATTTGAGGACACTCTTAAAAGCCCAAACTGAGATCTGGGTATGGAGGCAGTAATGGGGAACGGGGAAAAGAGCCGTATGATTGTGTGGTATCAAAAATCCACATATTGCAGTATACATTCACTCCTGGTGCTGGGGATCCGCTGCTCAAACACACCTGGATCAACTCACTGGTTACTTAGTGGGTATATCTGAGCTGGGAATTCACAAAACCACGCTGACCATGGTGTTCTAGGCCTGCAGCAGACCCCTGGCGTACAGCATGAACTGGGAGTGGGAATTTTGACGAATGCCAATACAACTAGTTTAAGTGGATTCTTGTGCAGAGTACAAACCATACAAACCCTATAACCACAGCTCCTGTATGGCATGTACAGTACTGCAGTATAGACTCTTCAGTACTTCAGTATTGCTTCCGCAAATGTTCCCATCACATGAAGCGGCACAAGCAGGTCAGACGCAGTCCTGATCTAGGAAACCATCTGAGGGACAGAGAGAGAGCCGCACGGAGAACTGCAAAGTGAATCTGACACTTCCATTTTCGTCTTTCCTCTGTTTAATGTTTTTGCGAGTTGCACGGCGCGCATGCATTGCCGGGCTCGAGTGTATTCTGATATGTATCCATGCTGTCAACGTTTGCCTTTGAGGTTCCGCAGTGGTTCCCTACAGTATCGCTAATGGATGATGCCAAAACGCAGTAATTAGGGAAGCGAATAATGCTGCACTTAGACAACCGCTGGGGGTACACAGGAAAGAGGAGTGTGTATGTGTGTGTGTGTATGTACTAATGGGAGGGAGGAGGGTGGGGGGGCGGTGCTGTGGCTGGGTGAGAGTGGGAGCAGGATTAACAGAGCTGATTTAAAGGGATTAGCAAGTCCCACCGAATCCAACTAGCCGGCAGAGCCCCCCCCTGCCGCATGCTCCTCACTCTGTAATCCTTTTCAAGTGTGCCACAGAATTGTGTCTCCCCATAATCTGCAGGATTCAATCGATGAGACCCAATGCACTTGACAGATACCGAGCAGGGAGGGGGGGGTTGGAAAAAACAATAAGAGTAAAATGGTGCTCATCCAAAACTGGATTATGGCAGGAACAAGTGTTCCACTGTTGCTCACATTAAAGATGGACTCTCGGGAGATGCTGGCCCCTCCTTATTGGCCACTACGCCTGAGCTACTGTACAAGGAAGCCTTCAGACCGGACGAGGAGAAAGTACGGTGCCTGTGAGATGGAATGTATCTCTGATTGCATTCCCATTCCCTGCTAGGAGGATCCATGCTAATGTCCACCATCCATCACAGGGTTATTAAATGGCAATCGCCACTTGCTAGAGTAGCTGCGGTGTGATTGCAGCCACTTAGAAAACAAAGGGAATGTGCGGCCATCAGAAATAATGGGCCAGGGCTGCATATTCAGGATTACGAGCACAAAAGATACATTAATGCTTCACACGGCACCGGGAAGGAGAAGGCGCTTCCCGTGCGTGCTAAGTGGCAAATTGAATCACTCGAGGTGGTGCTAGCCGTACCAGAGCGGCTCCTGGCACCACCCACCAACCCTGTGGCCAGAGGAGGTTGCAGAAGCTTCTGATTGGTGGCTTATTAGACCAATGGAGTATCAGGTGTCTCTTTAAAGTGATGGGCCGGAAGGAGCGGTGGTGACTGCGATGACAGTGGTAATTATTTTGCTGGTATTCTAATGGGAGCCGGGCGGCACGGCAGCAGTAATTAAAGTCTGCCTGATGGATCCTGTGACTTCCTGCTCTGGGCAAGCTTAAGGGGAAACTGGAGAATAAGGACTCCTGAGAGAGAGAGAGAGAGAGAGAGAGAGAGAGAGAGAGAGAGAGAGAGAGAGAGAGACAGAGAGGGGGAGAAATAGGGACTTCAACGGGCTGGACCCTTCAAATTACCCTGGATAGATAAGCCTCCACCAGCTATAGCTGATATACAGATACTCTGTGGCTCAGGAATAATCTTCATTCTGGTCTAAGCACTTGGGATCCAATCTCAACTGAACATTTCTGAGGACTGTTCCCGCCAGCAGGCACTCAAACGGTCCTGCAATTTAAGAAGACAAATTAGCACTAAAGAGGTGGCTTGACAGTCTATGGACTTTATTCGTGGCATTTAAGGTGTTGCTATGCAATATCAAGGTACTGCTTGTTCCATAAAAGACTAGGCCATGGTGTAGGAAGATGTCTCTCCAAAAACATTGCTGACACCGGATTAAAAAATTTGTTACTAGCTCCTGATTAGCCGTGCGATCATTTTTGACTGAAATATTCCTTTGTGCTCTCAGGACGGCGTGTGACTGGGTTATTGCTGGTTATTTTAGAGTGACAGAGTGACAATCAAATTTCCCCTCAAGCTATCAATAAAGAAATCAATAAGGCAGCAGGAGATGCATTTCTATTATTAGGTTCTATGGCATTGATAGAATTTCACTAAATTCTGCCTGTGCTGATATGGATGCAATACAGACTCTGCACAATTTGCATAATTCCTGTTTGTGCCTGTTTGGGAAACATCTCCAGGTTTATTCCTAGAACCCACCACCCCATGTTAACTGATTAAATTTCTAACCACTGTGCATTGGGCCAGCGCTCCCTCTCTGCTTCCCCCTAAACAGCTGGTGAGCCAGGCGTATTTCTTTGGGCTAAAAAGTTGCTCCGCCACGCCTCTCCTGGCGGCAGACAAACCAAACTATGAGACACGAGTTTAATGATCTAAAGTTTCCGCTGCACTATTAGTTCTTAAATGCCACAACTTGCAAATTCTGCCCTTTGTGTCAGCCTCAGTATGAGAGTATATGCATTTATGTGTGTGTGTGTCTGTGTGTGTGTGCAAACCACTGAGCTACAAGCATGCCAGCTTGGTCCATTTTGAAAGGTGTTGTTGCTAGAAGGATGATTTCTTTGGCTCTGTCAAGATGGCCACCCACTGACTTCCTTTTCACGTGTATTAAAAGCAGCTTTTAGGCCCTGTGTTGATGAGAACTGGCGATCATTTGGTCTTTCGGTCGGTGGCCTCAAAACGTTACATTTTGGTGCATCATTCAACATCCACACCCAATTCTGTGTGGAATCGGGGGAGTTTCAGGGCAAGTCTGTTCAGCAATGGAGATTCTCTGGTTCAGGGCTTTCTAGGAACCATGGCGAGCGACTTGAGGAGGGACGCCGGAGGAAAAAATATGAAAGAATCATTTCCAAGTGAGCAGACAATGTCCTCAATGGATTGGCTCGAAAGCCTCTGCTAGGCTCACCCGGCCTCAAAAAACACACCAGACAAGCGGCCTCGTCCCTATAACCCGCTGGGGCTTTGTGGAAACATCCCAGGGAAATCGAGAAATCTGTGTCTCTTTGATGGATTTATTTTCCCCATGTCTGGAACTCGAAAGGCCAGCAAAGAAGACTTCCCGCCACTTTCCCTAAAGCATCGCCCGCATGGAGCCCTTCCACCACTGTTAGGTAACCAACACTTATTTAAGCTCCTCACACACCAGGCCTCTGAAATGGACATCCTTGGACAGTGAGGCTGGAGCACCTGCATGGAAGGCCGTCTGGATGAGAGTAGCCAGATTAGTAGGGTTGATTTTAAAGAATGTATTCATTTTCTGTGCTGGAGCCTCCCCCACCTACATATACCAAGATGGGTCAATGGAAATGTAGATTTAGGAGTACAGTAAACATTTATTAAAACTACATTTTCCTCATTTTTCTCAAACCGTTTTTGGATTTATACCCAAATTTTCTACCACAGTTTAGTCATTATCGATCCCACCAACTAGTTGGGTTTCTCTAGTGCCTGATTCTACCAGGTTACAGTGGCTAGCATGTGAAATGCCAACACATCTGTACAAACTGGCACTAACACAATGGCACTGAACTGCTCCACACACTCGGAGGAGGACTTCCAGCTACATCAGCTAACATGTTGAGCTTGGTAGTTGGAGGATGGCTGTACTACCTGCTCAGTGAGAGCAAAGTCTATTGGAAAAGTCTTTTAAAAATGTTGTTTGAGTTTTTTGGAAAAATGTACATGTGGACAAGGCCTAAGAACCAGTACAGAGAGGTTTAATTGGACCTGACATCTGTAAACTATAAATTAAAGGGCCTGTCTCAAAACCCCCATCATTGTGTTGGGATGAAGAGCGGAGTTCCAGACCAGCAGTACCCTCACAATACCCAGTGTACTCCGCATGCATACAAATGTAGCAGATTAAATCTATTTAAATTGCAATTTTTCACTTCAAGAAGAGGGATAATGGGAGCGTTAATGGACTAAAAACAACAAAAATGCCCTCCAACTTTAGATAGCCTGGCTATAAAACAGCTGAGCCTGTGATATACAGTAACAGAGGCTTGCGAGGTCCCATATTTTACTGTGCACATTGCCTCCTTCGACACCACAATTATGGAGATGAGATTCTCACCAGTCCATTTCAAATCGCCTGACTGTGTCTTTGTATTACTGCCGTATTGATCTCAAATTGTCGGAGCATGTTATTCAGCCAGATACATTATGGCCATCATCGCTCCATTATCACTGTGATGGTATCATCTCCCAGCTCAGATTTACCGGGGGGGTGGGGGAGCATCATAGCAGCGGCTGCAGGCCTGCTATGTGTTAGTCATGCAGCCATTTTGGGAAGGACCATGTTCTTCGGTAAGAGCTGCACGCTCTGAGCTAGGCTGGCGTCATCAGAACAAAGTTGTGTGTCAGCATTTGGAGGAGGACCAGGCATGTTGATCTTATGAGAGCTGAGATCAGTCGCTGGTGCCTGGATGAGCTGTGCTTCTGTTTACAGCGGCGGGTTTTGGTGCACGTGGCATCTTGGCCATTTCACAAGACCTCAGCAGAATTTCTCCGGTGCTTCTTTCAATCTGTCATCGTCTCCTCAGCAACCAAAGGAGGCAGTCCAAATGAATTGAGACAGTAAGACATCAGTGCGGCAGCTCGAGCTTTGGAGGGAGCCAGAAATCCAGTCAAATTCTAATGAAGACTCCATGCAGCCTAATTATGCCGGGCTTCACATCTGCTTGTGCGCCTCAGTTACTTCTTCCATCTCTCTCTCCAGCTTTAGTGAACCTTGGAGGCCCTCGCCTTTTCTGAGGAATCCGCCCACTCGCTCACTCGCTCACTCACTCACACACACACACACACACACACACACATGCACACCGTAATGAGAGGCTCTCTCTGCCTGACGCAAAGTAAAAAAAAAAAAATGTGGCAAACTACCCACAGCCCCTGCAACTCTCCTCGCAGTTTGCTGGCAGAATTCTACCAAACTGCATTCCGCCCCCTCGCCTCCTGTCTTTCCGCAGTGCCTGCCTTTCCCAGACTCCCTCATCACCCCCCCCAGCCCAGTCACCGAATTTGTAAGCTGCCGATGCTTCCCGCATCGCTTGAAGTAGCAAAAATCCTCCTGATTGGCCTCAGAGAAGAGAGAGAGACAAACAAAAGGGAAGATGAGAGTTTTTTGAAGCTTGCTTTTTGAGGTGGGGTTGTCAGAGAAGGAGAAGTAGAAGGAGACTGAACAGTGGGAGACAGCCTAGAACAGGGGTTCAGAAACTCTCCTGGGGGCTGGCAGAGGCTTTCGAGAGGGAGAGGAGGAGGAGGAGGAGGAGGGTGCTGGTTTCTCTGGAGTAAGGGAAAGAGAGAGAATGAGAGAGTGAGAGAGAGAATGTGGCGTAGCCTTTGCTCACTGACTGGTGCCACAAATTGACGGAGTCCTGCCGTGGCCACGTTCTCCGTCTGAGACCGAGATGAGTTTGTGTGCCACTCTCTCACGCTTCTATTAGCCAGGCCTCAGAGGAAGGGGCTGAAGAAGTGCTTCAGGGACAGAGGAGAGCGCTGTTCCCTACCATCACACAACCGAGGATTTTTCTTCAGATTGAGAACGCATACAGACCTTTCAGAGGCCACAGGGCTTTCCGTGCTCCGGCGCAATGCAGCTTTGAAGCACAGTGCAGTGCACGCTGAGGATCCACAGGTCGCAGAGAGTGGTTTCGTTAAGCTCTTGTCATTGCAGAATTCAATACAGGTAGATTCAATAAGCCTAAAAGTTTTGCCGAGCATATCTACTTCTTATAAAATCATCCATTCATTATCCTAAACCCAACGAGGCTCAGGGCAGGTGCAGGGGCCCATTGACCAAAACATCCTGGACAGGTCGTCAAGGCAGACACACAGACCAACACGTAATGTAGCATCTTGAATTTATTTAATGTGCAGCTCTTGGTGAAAACCATCACGTACACAGAGAGTACATACAATCTCCACGGAGAAAAGACCCTGGCCGAGCCTGCCAGGAATTTCATGCTGTGAGCCCCACTGTGCCACGTGCTGCCCCCTTTTGGCTCCTAAAAAAATAGGTTGAGTCATTTTTGACATTTACAGCATTTAGCAGATGCTTTTATCCAAAGCGACTTGCATTCCCTAACTGCAGGGGGCAGTCTCCCTGGAGCAGCTTGGGGTTACGGGTCTTGCTCAGGAGCCCAGTGGTGGTGTACTGAAGGTAGAATTTGAACCCATGACCTCTTGGTTCAGAGGCAAGTATCCGACCCACTAGGCCACCACCACCCCGCCACAGCCTGGGTGGCCTCCGGTTCCATTGTCCAAGTCTTTAAGAGCTCCTCTTAGACTGACGTTCCGAAAATCCAACATGCGGTCTCACCATGCTTTCACCATCCATATTCGACATAAACCTACTCTATGTTACCAAGTCTCCTCAAATACTCCCAGAAAGGTAGATACAGATGTCTATTGATTGCACCGGAAAGCCACCCATGTTCATCGGACTCAGAAAATACAAACCTAATTGTGTTAGGGATGATGAACGTTTTCCTTGGCAATCCTAATGCCATTAGTTTAGACAACTCCTTCAAATTAAATCAGTGCAAGCTGCAGCACACGCCTGGAGTGATACTGCTCCCAAGATTGTGCCACGCACTTTTGGTCAACGCTGGCCACTGCACAGTCTGGAGGCCATTTAAAATCATTTTCCTATGGTGTCTGGTAACCATCAGATCACTTGAATACAGCACATATCGGCCTCGGCATGGCCTGCTCCAGCCGGACATCCATCATGGCCTTTTACGAGCCTCATAGTTCAATTTTATTTTCATAGGAATCTCAGAATCCAGTGTTTAGGTCTAAAAACTGACTGATGAGCATTATAGAGTTCTGCTGTCATTCAGATGATGTGCCACCAGTAAAATCTTCTGGGAACCAATAAAATTCTTCTGTATTTGATCCCAAAGTGAAATCGAGTGTTTTTCAGGTGCCATTTCGGAGCAATGCCTGTAATCTTTCCCTTTGACTGAGACGTGGCAAGGACTTGGTTTGAGGCTACATGCTTCGCCTACAGCAGCGTTGCCCTCCATCCCGTGTCCTTTGCTTTGTCAACCAAGCCTCACACTTCTGGTCAGTTTGCTGCTTCTCCTCAGTCTCCAGGGTTTCTCTTATCTCCCCTGACTGATACAGGCAGGAAGTGCTGGCCTCTGTGATCCTATCTCTTCCTGTGTGCTGTGTGTCAGCGAGCCACCTCACCTCAGCATGTTGGAGTGATTGAGATCTGGAGCTGGGAGAGACACGTAAATGAGGAATGTTATCAGAGGATGAGAGGGCAGATTCGCAGCACCTCAGATGTTTACCTGCAAGGTGGCACTGCGATAAGACCCTCAGAGCTAAAGAGCGGCCATGTTGCCACTCTCATCAATCTCCCACTGGACACTGTAATGGCTTATTGTGTTAGAGGAGCGTTGCCAGTTTGTCAGCTCATGACATATAGTGGGGTACAAATGGGGGCTAGTGAAAGATTGAGTGGGTGCAGTTCTGTGCAGAGTTCTGACCATCCTTGATGTTTTCTGTTGAGGGCATCCAAAACCCATCATCGCTTTTTAACTTACATATTCATGAAGCATAAAGTCTAGCATGCTAGCAAAACTTTTATCTCTTTAAGTCAGAGGAGCACACAACGGTTTTGAAATCAAGAAGGTTCAGCTAATCAAGAGATTCTCAGATCTTCTCTGTTTATATTTCCACTGTTAACAGAGGGAATCCAAAAAGACATCAAACCCCGTCTTGATCCTATTTGATATAGGCTGAAGAACAAAAGGAAAATCCTCTTTATTTTACACAATTAGGGATAACACTGCTCTGACAGGCTTAGGGTTTTATTTGTGCTTATACAAATGCTCTTCTCTAAGTGGTGCTACCAGTCGTGGCATTGCCAGCCAATATCTTCTGGACGTCTCTATTGATTTGGGATGCCTTGCGCCTGGCACCCTGTTGTGTCCCCCGAGCAGATACATGCCGGCTTGGCTGTGATCAACTGGGGGCTCCAGAATCTGGACAGATGAGAGCTAGCTAGAGGGGAGAAAACAGAAGCTGCGAGTGAAAGAGGAGGAGGAGGATGAACAATGCATAAGCACTCTAATTCCCCCTGGTCTGAGCAAGCTGCTGGATTTTAAACCATCCCTCCCACCACACACACTCGTGCCTTTCTTACACTTGACTCAGGGAAGAAATGTTTAGGGATCACCTGCTGAGAGGAGACCGGGCTAGACAGGAGTCTGCTGTCGATACTCGGGGGCAGTCTGCAAAATCTCACTCCGGGGGACGTTTCGCACCAAATATGAGTGGGGAGGGTGTGCTGGTGACAGAGGAGTCTCGGGGGACTCAAATTCGTTGGAGAGGGGCAATGCTGAAAGGAAAGGAGAAGGAAAGTAAAAAATGAATGGCAGCATCTTTCACTACCTTTCCTAGTGACTTACATACACAGGTGTGTGCTATAGACAGCCATGCTGCAGAGCGGGCATCAGGACCGAGGGAAAGAGAGAGAGTAAAACCGCTTATGGTCTGGAAGTGTGGTGTTCCTGGAGCTTTCTGCCCGCAGGTCCTGTAGTTGCTCTCCTGCTGAGCTGTGTGGGTCTACAATTGGCATACGGCCCGCGCCTCCTTGCTTTATCTCCACTTCGCCCAGCGGATTTGCAGAGGGAGGAGGACTGGGAGACGTGATGTATTCTGAATAATTAATCCCAATCTCGTGCCTGGATGCAAGAACAAAGCCAGCATGGTATGGACAATGGCCATTCTTAACAGATAGTGACCCACCAGAGAGGCACAGAGGAGATTCCTAAACTGCGAGGCGTATTTCATCCGCTGCTTATGCTCTCCGGCACTCATAGGTAGCTAAATATGGGGCGGATAAAAGTGCACCAGATTGCTGTCGTGTCAGTCCTTCTCTCCTGCCACTCCGCAGAGGAAATCAAGGTCAGCCTGGCCCACCCACAGGGTGATAAAAGGCCTGTACCTGCCCACCACTCAGCAGGAACCCCAGGCACGGGCTGTAATCAGGTCTGCCATGCCTCCCTCTTCTTCCTTCTCCTGTGCGTGTACATGTACGCTGTAAAATTAAATCTAGCTCATTTCGGTGAGCGGGGGGGGAGTAAGAGCAGAGATGATTTTACCATAGAGGCCATTAATGAGTGGAGTGTTGAGATAGGAGGAGATTCGATGTGGAATGAGATATGGCATGTGGAACAGGAGAGTGTAATCAGATTACAGTATCGGCTCCTGCCAGGGAGGGAGGTGAGCCAACGCTACTGATCTGGATGACTAAGCTTCTATTCACCAGAGCAGGCTGTCTTGCTGTGTGCTAAACAATGCTGAGGGAGTGTCAGCGCGTTTAGCTGTTAATTAAAGCAAGGCGAGCCATGAGTGGCCGGCCTCGGCCCAGTTCAGCCAGATAGGAGTGCTGGTTTGTATGTGGAAGCCACTCATTCCAGACCCAGTAATGGGGTCTGTCTGGCCAGGAAAAACAGTGAAAAGGAGGCACCAAGCGATCGCCAAGGCCGTGAGGTCTTTTGTGTGGAGGGCTCTAAATGAAGGGACAGACTTGACAAAGAAGCTCATTGGTATTTCAGTTTCGATTCTGAGGTTTCCATTAATCTCCCCTTAAATACTTGACCAGTTTGGCTACCTATTTACACTTAAGAGACAAATGACAAATTGATTCCATAAATCACCGGTGTAGCATAATGATACTACTACATTAGGCTGACTGGGCCTCAAAGAGGGACACGGATGGCGTGGTATTCAGAGTGCGATCCCGCTAAAGGAGACACTGATGTCGGAGAAACTGTGGCGCTGTTTATGCTGCTGTCAGTCAGCTTGCCTCAAGCTCAAAGCACAGCACAGCCCTGAAATTCGCGGGGGGTTGCGTTCCAACAGCACCCGCCAATTTTGAAATTACGCACATTTTTGATGTGGTAAAAAAATGCCTAAAATGCCTATTTTTATAGTCAAAACCTTAAATATGTCCCCAAATATGCTCCCAAAACACTTTAATTCCATTTAAAACTCAGCTTAATACATTACTGTACAGTGTACACTGAACTGCTGTCTCCTGCAGTGCTAGGATGTAAATACCGATGTTACCCCTGTATAGACTGTACTGTAATTCATGCAGCGCGTTTTCTTTGGTATGCGCTGTTTTTTCCTTTGGTATAAGCAGGTAAATACAGTAATAATTTAATTTAATTTACAGTAATGAACACTGGAGGGAGCTCCACACAGGAAACTGTTCTGATGCTGAATGCTGGGCTGTATCTGCCAGACATGCGTCACAGGGCAGCAGCCAATATACGGTTGCTTTGTTTTCCCTCAACAGTACAAAAAAAATGATACAGTTATATTTTATATGGAAATGTAGCTGAATTTACATTAATCTTCATGTTACAAAATTAGTCAATAATATTTTTCTTAATTACTTAGCACTAAAATGCATGAAAAATTACATATTGCCACAAAAAAAGCAAACAAAAAAATGCAGAGGATATTTGCGGGGGGTTCCGCGAACAATCAATTATTAGTTCGGTTCTAAAAAAAAATAAATAAAAAAAACAGCGAATGACCGAGGCCACAAACTCTGAACCGCGACTTTGCGGGTGTTTATTGTAATGCCATTTCCATCCGTCACCTCTGAAATTAACTCAATTCAGCGGCACGTGGCTCTATCTGTCTCTCTCCCTTAGCTGACCTCACGCAGTAGACGGTAGATTCCATTACCAACCCACTCATTGTGGAGAAAGCTCTCCAAATAATCCAATTGCAGGTAGAGTGTGGCGGCCATTCATCTGATGAGAGGGGCGGGGGGGAGTGTCCCGCACTGGGTCCACTAGTCATCCCGCGGCACTGATTACCAGCATGGAGGCTATATCTCCCCCACCAACCCACACACACTGCACTCACGGCAGCCTTCCCCACCCCTAAATGATCCATCACCATCAGCGACAGGGCTCAGGTACAAACAGGCGCAAGATCACTGTGTCATTTATCCGACGTCGAACAGGCGCTGCATAGGTGTCGTTAGTGTGGGGCCGTCGCATCTGGCAAGGCTCAGAAGTCCAACAACAGGCTGTTAAAAAATGTCAGCTATTAAATAGCATTAATTTTCATGAAACCAAGCATTAGAAGCTAAACTTTTTTTTAATTTCAGTTTGTTCTGAACAAAAGCGATTTCTTTTTACATTCCTGTTCCATCTCACACCCCCTCTCCAGTTGGTTAGAATGGAATCAAAGGTTTCTTCTGACAACATACTGTGCATAATATTAAGCCTAGCAGTTACATCAAATCACTGTTGAATTTATTGGATCTGGAACAAAACATTGGTGGTTAATTAGAAATGTGCGTTTTTACTCAGGAAGGTATTTTCCTACTGTTTCGAGTATATTTTAGAAACAATATACTCCATATACTGGCGGGTGGTGGTGGTGGTGGCCTGGCGGGTGGGATACTTGCCGCTGGACCAAGAGGTCAGGGGTTCAAATCCTACCTTCGGCATACCACCACTGGGTTCCTGTGCAAGACCCTTAACCCCGAGTTGCTCCCCTGTTGTTAGAGAATGGAAGTCGCTTTGGATAAAAGCCTCTGCTAGATGCAATAAATGTACATTTTGTTCACCTTTGTCATGTTCCAGCCCAGAAATACGTTTTTGTACGTAATTGCCATGTTATAAATTTGCAGTTTGATATTTTTTTCTTGTTTTGTTTCACCAACAATGTGAAAACACACAATACAATCAGTGGGAAGCCTTGTGTTGTCACCCAGCTATGGCTCGCCACTGAGCTCTCAGCTAATGAATACAACCAAGCTAGTATTAACTCTTGCTTTGGTTGTCAAAAAACAAGCAGAATACAAAAAGATTTGACCATTTTTAGCCAGAGAAAAGACAGCAAACTGAGATTGTCTAGGTAGCTGGGTAGCTCCAGCTTGTAGCTTCTTGTCCTCCATATCTGAAGAGACATTTCTGTCACTAATCGACTAATCCATCCTTTAAATGTAATGATGATGTAAGACAGGCTCTACAGTTGCAATAAGATATTCAGCACTAGCTTTACTTTTCAGACTGCCACTTTCAAGATATCAAGAGGTCTTTAAAGTGGAAAACTCTTCAGACCACGAGGGCACTGGACTGAGGTCGGCATGTTTACAACAAACACAGCAATGACTAAATCATTTGTTTTGGCCAGAGGGTCCCGTTAACGGCCTCTCATGCCTGAGCCAGAAGCCGGAGTGGAAGAATGCGGATGCGGAAGGCGGCTGCATGGTTGGAAGAGGCCATTTTGGCTCGGTGTTCCTGCCCATTCCAGCATCTCGCATGTTCGGCAGGACGGTGGAGCGAGCACATGTGTGAGGATGTGAGGACGAGCACCCACCCTCCTCCCTCTCCCTGCTCTAACAGCGCTCCATTACTGGAGTCTTTTGGCCTGGCAGCAGCTGTGGAGCTGGGCGGCCTGCCATGCTCGTATTGATCGGGCCTGAGCCCGCCTCCATTAGTGCCCCTGCCTGCCCCTTGAAGGAGGCAGACTGTCTGCGGGGAGCTATCACTGCCAATAAATTACCATACAGGCCCCGCCACAGGAACAGTGTGTCACAGTGCAGGGAACCACACACACACACACACACACACACACACACACACACAAATGAGCACCTACCACAAGCAGGAGAGTGTAAAAATATACCCAGCATCTACCGAAAGCTTGAAAGCTAATGCTAATTGGAACAAGTGCAGTCCGGATAGCGCCTAGCCGTGTTTGTGTGTGTTTGCATGCACGGCATGGGATGTTTTCTAGCAGCGATAGGATGTTGACTTGGATGCTAGGCACACATTCACGCTGCACTTATACACACACAGCCGGAGAGAGAGCCGGAGTTGAAGGCTCATTAACATTTCATAACCTTCCTCCCTCTGAAGTTCTTTTTTTTTAATGGGGCCTAATTACTACACGCCTATTGATTCAGCGCTCCCTCTGCACTTCCTGGCTCTGGTATCATCTCGGAAAATCAAATCATACCAAGCTCCGCGATCCGCTCTCCCATCTCATCACAATGGCCTTTTCATTGGCCTTTCGCGGGACTCCGGCAGCGTGAAATGCAGCCACAGAGGGCTCAGAGTGAGTCTGTGTGTGTGTGTGTGTGTGTGTGTGTGTGTGTGTGTGCGTATGGGTGGGTGGGTGGGTGGATGTGTGTCTGATATTCAAATGAGTGAAAAGTTAATGCCTTTGTGGAAAATAAAAATTGTGAAAACAGCTGGAGTAAATCGGGATTAAAGGCTAAAGGGATAAAACTGTTGCCAGCCGCTTGATTTCCATTAATGAATGTGCTGGAAATTAATGCTGAATGTCGGAAATGCATAGAAATGGACACTTAAACAGCACAGGCTGCCCCCCCCCTTAAATCTACAGCCTTGGAATTGTAGATAAGGACGCTGTGTAGGCTGAGCGTGTTGGGTATATGCATATAAAAACAAGGCCTCAAAAAGGAGCCGGCCACTCTAGTATGGGAAACACACAGAGATATGATCGAACAACAGTCTGTATGTGTTTAGCTTTCACTGCTGTTCTGTATTGCAGGACTGTGGTTGATATCCTGGAACATCGTCACAATGACAGAAAAATGCCTCTGATCCAACCCCCCAACTCCCAAAAGAGTGTATCGTGTGTGTGTCTGTGTGTTATTATGATAACAGTGTGTGTCCTGCCACGGGCCTCGTCCCTTCTCTTTCCTTTCCTGGAGTGAAGACGAGTTCAAAGCCTCTTCTCCCCGTCTGCCCACCCCCCGCTGGCCCCACGAGAGATCTGAGACGCTCCTCCAGCTGACATCATCAGGCCCATTATGGATCTAAACACCACTATTAACGCCCCGGGCCACAGCAGCACCCTCTCGGGGAGGAGATGCTGGGGAGAGAGGGTGGCAGGACGCTGGGGGGCTGGAGGGTGAAGACTGGGAGCTGACAGGGCAGCAGAACTTCAGCATGCGCTCCTCAAAATACAAGTCCCCTGACGATGTAAAGAAGTCAGAGGAACATCCAGATTACCTCCAGACAAGGTTCTGCATGAGTTTTAGTACCACATGTCCAGGCCAGGAACCTTTATGTCAAATTGGGTGTAGCTCTCTCGCTTGTCTCTTCTTTTCTTCCATCCTACAGCATGAATAATGAGACGCTCGCAGGGAGACTCAATTGCGTGGATGCAGCATCTGGATGCTGGCGGCTAGAGAAGGAGTCTTGTGGGAGGGCCACGAGTTGCTTTATGCTTATGCTATTGAAGACGCTTCCAGTGAATAGGAGGCCGGGAGAGCCGCGAAGGCGCGGGAGAGGGAATGCGGGGAAGTGCGTCACATCAGATCCTCTCCAGCAGCAGCACCCTCCACCGCAACATCCCCGACGAAGGCTTCCCCTCGAACACGGGTAATTGCTTTTCCTCCACACACACGTCCCAAACCTCATAACCCCAACTCTTCCCCTCCTCCGTCGCAACCCCCCCCGCCTCCCACCCCCCACAATCTCAAGTTCGCACAAAGAACAGCGGCAGAATAATGCGCCGCAGATGTCATCCCGCTTATCAGAGTGTTGGCACCGGGGCTGAGGAGTCAGCCGGCGCTTTCATACATAACAACCCTTCAGAATCAGACAGAGGGATCTGTCGGCCCCCGAGCGATGGAATGTGACAGGCTCCTGTCAGACGGATGGATTTTCACATTTGCCAGGGTCGAGTCAGCTGGAGCAGCAAGTGAGAGGAAAAAGAAGCAGAAAAAAAGCACCCCATTCCAGCTCCCCCCCACCACCAACCGGATCCAGGGTGTCGACGGGGGAAGTGTGTAATCCGTTCGCCTCGCATCTTTATTTATTTTTTTCCCCACAGTGCAAAATGAGCATAATTATACAGTAATGAGGGGTACAATGGAGCATGCTTTTCTATTACGGCGGCGTCTGTGCCAGAGCGCTGTGGGGCACTGTCTGAGGACGGCCCGCACTGTAAACACTCGCGGCTTATTAAAACGCACTCGCGAAAATCGTGTCTGTCGGGATGCCATGAGCTGTGCAGCTACACCAGGGCGGGGTGTGTGTGGGGTGTGCGGAGTAGTTATTGTCTGGGGGTCTATAAATGTAAATCAAATACAGTGACAGCCACTGAAAATTCCACTCCATTTAGAGATCCCCCTGTACTTGACCTCATTGCGGTAATTGTGATCGGCCTAATACACACAGCGGGTCCATCCCAGGACGTAAATAGTACGTCCACTGATGCATGGTTATGTAGATCAAAGATGGAAGAATGGAATGTTGGGGGAACCTGTGTCTGTTCATCATTTCTTTGGTGTTTGGGATCCAAAGGAGGATCAAAGAGTGTAGGGTTACCATGCGGGGCGTTAATGGCAGAAGCACATGGCTGCGGGTTTCGGATGGCTTCGGAGGCCTCCTATTGCTGAGGTGACAAAACAAGAGTCAAGCGGTGATTACATAACTGGCTATGTACCAGAACTGCAGCCTGTGGCCACGAGTGAGGTTAGTCTTCAATGATACTAAATTCTCACATGCCACACCTTTACCATGGAACCTTCACTGGCTCTCTGTGGACGACCACATTAAGTTCGAAACCTTAACTCTCGCCTTCAAGGTCAAGGACGGACCTGCACCTCCAAACTTATCAGCACTTATCAAGCAGCGTCACTTCTCGTCCTCTCAGAGCTTCAAGCACAAGACACTTTCAGGTACTGTTATTACTATAGAATAGAAGAGGAAGACGTGCGTCAAGACTCTTTTCAGTCTTACTATTATTTTTATTATTGCTATAGAATAGAAGAGTAAAACAGGCATCAAGACTCTTTTCATTCTTATTATTTCTATTATTATTGCTATTATTATCCACCTCCTCAAGGCGCACCTGGGTGACTTTTTATACTTATTATTATTATTATTATTATTATTACTAAAAAAGAGGAAGACATACGTCAAGACCCTTTTCAGTCTTAGAATAGAAGAAGAAGACGTGCGTCAAGACTCTTTTCAGTCTTCTTATTATTATTATTATTATCACTATAGAATAGAGGAGGGAGGCAGGCATCAACACTCTTTTCAGTTTTATTATTATTATTATTACTATAGAACAGAAGAGGAAGACATACATCAAGACTCTTTTCAGTCTTTTCTTCTTCTTATTATTATTATTACTATAGAATAGAAGAAGAAGACAGGCATCAAGACTCTTGGTGATCCGTTCTGTGAAGTCCCTTGCTGTCTTCCAGCGTCGTCTGAAGATTCACCTCTTCAAGGAGCACCTTGGTGACTAACTAGACCACTTGTTTCTGCTTATTCATTTCTTCTTCCCCTTATTCAATAAAAAAACTCAACTCCACGCCTTCCTTACTTTTGCTTAATCTCTTTTTTCTTTGACAGGAGTTGTTTGGGTGTGTAACTTAGCTGGCAGTAACTTGTTTGAATAGCGGATGTTGATTTAAGTTTAGTTTTACAGGTATGAAGAACAGACGTGGACTACTTGAGCACTGATGTACGTAGCTCTGGATGAGAGCATCTGCTAAATGCTGGACATGTAAATGCTCCCTGTTCTGTGGTGTTAATCTTTTGTAATCTTTCAGGTTCTGATTTTGGTCTTTCAGGTTCTGATTACGGTATTTTCTCATGACAGTCTTATTTCTTTGATGTGTAATTTATTATGTCCTGAGAAATGGACAGATAAAACTAATATTTATCTTTATCAACAGCGGTTGCCAGCACCAACTTCTGCCATATAATTTAACACAAGTGTTTTGGGCAGAGAACCTGGACAGCTGAGATATAACCTTAATCCCCCCCAAGGCTGGCGGTTTCAGCTGCCGAGGCAGGAAATCCCTGCTATTTCGCATCCTCGCTACAGCCCAGCCATCATTCAGGAGAGTTTTGGACACCTGCGCTTCCCCCGTCTCCCTCTCTCTCGGTCTCTCTCTCCTGTCTGGTGGCGTTTCGCTCCCTTTTCACCTCACAAACAGACACAGTGACAGCGCGTCACCTCCAAACTCATCTCCCTCACCCCGATCCTCCCAATCTCTCTGACACCCCGGCCTTCCGCGAAGGTGCCCGGCCCTCTGACAGCGTCGCCGCCGCTGAGATTAGCTGCTCTCCTGTTTTGGTGTTGTCTGGATTTTGACAAACATCTAGCCTCAAACATCCAGACAAAACGTCCTGCTCGTTTCCACTTTGGCTCAGGATCTCTAAACTCTCTTAAAAAGAAAAAAAAAAAGAAAAAGAAAAGAAAACAACCTGCTAGGAGGAATTTCGTAAGGCAGTCATTTCAAATCAGCTCTGACGTCCTCCGTGGGATTTGCGAGCGTATGTGGCTGCCGTTCGGGAACCTTTGTGCACCGGCATTCACTCCAAACGGCCCGTTTTTTTTTTTTTTTCTCTCTTTCTAGGTTCAGCCGAGGCCCGAGTGCATGATTTCCAATGTGCTACAGTACGGTGGCTGTCACTCAGGATTTCTCATCCCGTTTGTCACAGGTTTTTTTTTTCCCTTTTTTACTTCACTCTCTTTTTTTGCAGCCAGCACATTATTCCGCCTCTCTGCATCTCCACGCCTCCATGTGCTAGCAGGGACCACTCGAGGTGATAAACACTATGACTGCTATTTCAGCCCTGTATCACGTGGATTACAGTTATTCCCAGGCTCTTTGAGGGTGGGTTGGGTGGGGGTTTGGGGGGGAGGGGGGCAGAGCAACTTAATCGCATGGGAGACAGAGACACAGGCTGCCACTTCATTTCGCCACTCTACCTGTGAAAAGAAGCTGTACAGCTATAAGGTATGGTGCTCTGGAGTGCCAGGTGGCTCTGGAATAGGATTCAAGATTCCCTGCTGCTTGAAATGGAGCCGAGTTATGCAGTAACCTGCCATGGGGTAACGGTAAAGGCTGCTTGCTCTGAGGATAAGAGAAGAATGATTCATCTCTTGCTCAGTGGAACCATCTCGAGAGATCCTCACCGCAGGCTGTGGAACCTGCTGTGGTTCGGGCATTCGCCCTGCGATCAGAAAGTGGGTTCGAATCCCAAGACTGCTAGTGGCACCTCTGAGGTTCCCTTGAGGAAAGTACTGTCTCCACACACTGCTCCCCGGGCGCTGTGTTCCTGACTGCCCGCTGCTTCACTTGGTGAATGGGTTAAATGGGTTTAATGGGTTAAATACGGAGGAAAAATTTCACACTGTGTGCTGTGGTGAGTTCATGTATGTCACTTAAAAATGGTCACTTTACACTTTATTTTACACAGTCCAACACTCTCAGGGTTATGTTCATTTGTCTTTCGAGGCCAGGCGGCATTTTTATCGCTGAATGTGCACTAGCAATCTCGAACGTCTTCCTCTCGCCTTGTCTTAATTCAGCGAGGCTCCATCAAACTCTTGCCACTTGGACAACTGCGGGCACATCATCTGCATTTTGCTCTTTAGCCCAGTGCCAGTCAGTCCAAATTTCACAGCCCACAGACTCTCTTGGCTCTGGCGTAGGCTGGACGTCCAAGCGCCGTTCAGTTCCAATTTTCCTTTCAGCAGACTGTGAAATGTATTAAACCGACTGAGCTCATTTTCATGCTTTTGATTCAAAACTGTCTTTAGACCTTAAGTACTATCTGAATGGCCTACATTAGCGCCGTGGGCCAATTCCTGACAAAATTTCAAATAAAAGGAGGCCTTTTCATCAACGGGCTCTACTGATACAACTTAATTTGACTAATAGGTCCCTTTTCTTGCTCTGTAAAGTGGGGAGATTAAGAGCTTTGTTCGTGATGATGGTGGGCAGTCACTCTCCAGTGGATAATTACTTTCCTCAGTCATTCACAGAGATCAAACCCATGACTGAGAGATAGGCAGGCTGCCTCTTCTGTGCAATCTGTTGCCAAGGCATCTCCTCTCTTGCAGCCATAATTTGAGCATTGAAGTATGCCTTGCTTTCTTCACCTGCATCCCTCAAGAGACGACGCGGCCTCTAGACTCCACTTAACACATATAAGCCATTTTACTGGAAATGCCTTCAAAGACAAGCGCGTCTCATAAACGACCACTTATGTGCTGAGCAGCCCCTCAACCGTCCGGTCCTGCGGCAACTCAGGCCGGGAGATGAGAGCGAGGCAGGCCCCCCCCCAGGCCAATTTAGTGGGCCCCCTGATGCTGTGATCTGTCAGCCGGCCACTGGAGTCTCCTGGTGACAGACAGACCAGTGTTCCACTCCAGCCGCTTCCTCGGAATTAAAGAGTCCCCTTCTGCAGGCCTCCGTCTCCCGCTCTGCCTCTCCCTCTCATCCCGCCTGTCCTCGCCACACTTCATGATCATGTCTTGTGCTGAGCTGGTGGAATGCGCTTACCCTTCTTCATTAAGTTGAGCACAAGGGGGCTAATCCTCGGACGAGCGGTGGCGGATTTGTGCTTGCCGCAGAAGTCTGAGCTCATGACTCCAAATTTTAGATATCTCACCACAAACTTCCAGTGCCGTCTAATCCTCGCACTAGTTTGCCTCTCTCCTCCGGTGCAGTGCGGGAGAGAGGCAGAAGGTGCAGGAGGCCTCGCTGCTATTGGCAGACCCGGAGCCAGAGCTTGTCCTTGGCCCAGCGAGGGGCTGACAGTGTGCATAGGCACACAACTGGGCTGAGAGCCATGCAGGAAGCTTTATGTGTGTGTGTGTGTGTGTGTGTGTGTGCGGTGACAAGCACCACAACACAAAAGAAGTAAGAGCTTTAAAGCATGCAATAGGGCGGCCTCACATCCACATTACATTCCCGCGCATCCCTAAGCTGTCAGTGGGGGCTCGAGTGTGCTGTTTGGAATTACGACTGATGAAGCATTAGGCACTCGGTGGGAACGGCGCACGCCGTGGCTCAGTGTGTTGCGGTGACGGGCCGTCAGCAGCAAGACGCAGGGTCAGGTCAGGTTCCAGACATAACAAATCCATTACTTCAGGAGTCTGATGACCTTTGTGGAAATGGATTTGTCGTGTTACAAATCCTCCCTCTCTTCCCTGCCAGTGAAATGGCCGGTGGTTAGCCGCTCGACGTCGCCCGTGTCTGCCCTCGTCCTTTTAGTCAATAGCATTGTCTGATTATGAGCCTGAAAAGCTCACATAATCCTTCGGAGATTCGGCTCCGTGGCCAACCCTTCAACCAGTTAAACATATGCGACGCTGACTGAATACTTTTGCCCCATCAGTAGCAGACTGGTGCAGGCTTTACAGGTACAGTTGCCTGGGGTGGCACCTTAACAGGGGTGCTGCTTATAATTGTGTACCCACAGACCCCCTTTAAACGACACATGAATTGCGCTTTCTTTCCAAACGTGCCTTCATAT
>JBBPCX010000002.1:3213582-3227530 GCA_037974365.1 Hydrocynus forskahlii
CGCCTCGCTGGAGGAAGTCGAGCCGTTTGTCAACAACGGCCTGACGTTTACCTGATTTCCCTCCTTTACCCTCCTTTACCCTCCTTTTCCCTCCTTTTCCCTCCTTTACCCTCCTTTTCCCTCCTTTTCCCTCCTTTTTCCTCCTTTTACTCCTGTTCACAACAAACGCTCTGCTTTGTGTAGTCCATACAAAGTTCTTTATACAAAAACAAAACGTCGAAAGTAAAAACACAAATATAATTTATTTGAAAAAAAAAAAAATATCTGAAAAATATTTGTTTGAAAGTATTTATTTTAAAATATTTATTTGAAAGTCATTTAAACAAATTGTGGACAGGCACGCAACCTTCAGTCCTGAGTAATGCAACGGGCTGAAAACAATGCATTCTCATTCTACTCATTCATAAACAAATAATTGTATCCCGCATGACTAAATCTATAGTGCACCTGTGAAGCTGCATAACCGTAAGACCATACAAAACATTTGCACGTTCAAAATTTTAGGTAAAGTCCGAGCCTATTATCGTCATTTCTTTTGTACATCACACTACTTAAAGCAGAATTGCAGCAAAGTAAGTGGCTCCACGTGAAACGGTGCATTGTAGAGAAACGTTTAGACTCTCATTTCTTACAGTGGTAGTAATAGCAACCAGGGGTCTAAAACAACTAAAACAGTCACTGATTAATCCAAAACCACCAGTGAACCGACGCGTTTTCTTAGTTCTTAATCTAAGGCTGATAATAGAAAAAAGAAACTAACATATCTAAAATAAGTTATATTATGGTACTGTTTTACCTTGCAATGCACAAGTACATGTCTGCCGAGAATGGATTGTAAAAATAGGTTTTCACGAGGTAGGCTTTAAACTCTTTGGATGTCTGGTTCCTACCACCACCACTGGGAGCAATTCTGACCAAGGAAGTAGAACATTTGTAGAAATTCTGTGGAATTCTGTGGAATTCTCCAGGCAATGTCTGCCTTTAATAGCTTACATACAATGACGTGCAAACGTTTGGGCAACCAAATGTGTTACTGTAAAGATGAACTGAACCTCAAAAGGCATAAAGTTACAGATGAAACATTCTTCTCAACATTTCAGGCAAGAGTAGCATATTAGTTCTGTTTAGTGCAACTTCAGTGAAAGAGGAAAGAAACGCCATGCAAGTCAGTACTCAGTAACTACCTTTCAGCAATGACCACAGCCTGCAACCGGCCAGGAATCTCTCGGTCCTTGTTTGAGGGATTTTCTTCCTCGCAAAACCTTTTTAATTCTGTAAGATTATTGGGCCATCTTGCATACACTCCTCCTCTGAGGTGTAATCTCAGATTGTCAGTTGTGAATGTTGTGGTGTAATTAGAATCAATACCCTGTTGCAGAAGTCCTTCAGATATTTCACAGATCGTGTAATGCTTGCTTTCCGAATCGTCTGCCATTTAATGAAGTTCGTTTTTTCCTTTCGACCGGTGAAATGTTCTGGATGCCACCGGCTGCGCCACCGGCCCAAAGCATGCCCGAGCCACCCGTGGGCTTGACGGTTGGAGACGTGATCTTTCCTTGAAATTCTGCTCCCTTTTTCTCCAGACCTACCTTTGCTCGTTGTTAGTTGAAGTCTGAGACCTCGACGAAACTGAGCTAAGAGCTCAGGTCTCTTCGGATGACGCTCCTCTCTTTTTCACTCTAAACCGTACAAAACAACAATAATACAGAACTGTTGCTTTAAATGTTACTGAGAATGTTTTGGTTTCAACTTCATGCCAGTTCGTCTTTTGCTCACTTAACGTTCCACAGTGACAGAAAAATTGACCAGGAGTGCCATTTGCATGCCACTGTATATTTCCAGTACCAAACATTCAGCTGCATCCTGGCACTAGCAGGTACCACTAAACTACAGGACTGCGGTGTGTAAAACACGGCACATGAAACACAACGGTACGAAGGTCACGAGTCTTCTTACTCCAGATAAACTCCCGGACAGATCACTGAACAGAGACCTACATAAAGTCACATCAATACACTGACCTTTGGGGCATGTTATGTCATTTCAGACTCTTTTATAACAAAGCTACTCAGATTCAAAAAGGGGGAGTGAGGCATAAACACCACGGCTCTGGGATTCTTCTCTGTAGGGCCATGTTTCACCGAGACGGGTTCACATTCATAAGACTGAGACTGAGAATACGTGTCCATTTTCACAAGAATAAAAACCGATATTACATAAGAATGAAACTAATAGTCTCTCAGCTTGAAGAAAAAATATCAGGAACTGTTGTGTTAACAGAGGGTGTACTTTACTTTCCATGCTCGAATTA
Source organism: Hydrocynus forskahlii (assembly GCA_037974365.1). Lineage (NCBI taxonomy): Eukaryota > Metazoa > Chordata > Actinopteri > Characiformes > Alestidae > Hydrocynus > Hydrocynus forskahlii. The sequence continues at coordinate 3,215,894 of JBBPCX010000002.1, forward strand.
ATAACATTTAATGGTGAAGGATTTGGTTTAAAATTTCACAAGATATTTAGAAAACAGCGGCAGGATGAAAACTAAGGGGAAAACGTGTGACTGTGCAAAGGAGAAGAATTAAAAGGAAGGACAGAGTTTCGGTGTATGTATAAGTAAAGATAAATGTGTGTGAGTGTGTGTGTGTGTGTGTGAGTGTGTGTGTGTGTGTGCGTGTGTATGTGTGTGTGAGTGTGTATGTGTGTGTGAGTGTATGTGTGTTTGTGTGTATGTCTGTGTATGTGTGTATGTGTGTGTGTTTGTGTATGTGAGTGTGTGTATTTGTGAGAGTATGTGTATGTGTATGTGTAAATGTGTGAGTGTGGGTGTGTGTGTGTGAGTGTGTGTGTATATGTGTGTGTGAGTGTGTGTGTGTGTGTGTGTGTATTTATGTAAGTGTGAGTGTGTGAGTGTTTGTGTGAGTGAGTGAGTGTGTGTGTGTGTGTGTGTGTGTGTGTGAGAGTGTGTGTGTTCCAGGCCGAGGGGGATGGGGAAGTGGGCCAAGAAGCCGTCCCAGCATTCCAGTCTTCCTCCCAGCAGAGGTGAACACACTTCCCGTTCGATTGCACAACAGAAGAACTGGTTCATGCTTGCTTTTCTTTTTTTCCATGTAATTTTTTTTCGTCCTTACCAAGAACAAAACCGCCGACTCACCTTGGCAACATTTTTTGCTGGACCTAGGGTCCTAGAACCCTCCATCAAGAGTTCCAGCATTTGTTCTCCTCAGCTGTGGACTCACTACGAAACCAAACGCCTTAATTTTACCCCTAAAAGGACCTTAATTCTGACCTTAATTTCCCATACAGGAACAGTGCACAGATTAAGGGGTAAAACTCCTGAATTTTCCACTTATTATTTGCCCCTCAAATAATAGAACCTCCTGAATGAATGCCTTGAATTTAAGATTAAGGGGTTTTACACTCATACCTTAAATCTTATTTTAGGGTAAAATGAAGGGGTTTGGTGTATTTTCAGGGAAAAATTAGGGTTAAGAATGTTTTAAGTACTTTGTGTTTTGTAGTGACTACAGGCCTCCTTCCACAGGGCTGCAGGTTCAGCACTGTTTAAAATAATTAATTGAATTTTGCAGTTGAACCATAACTGTCTTGGGTCTTTTTTCTGATTCAGACCATAAGAACTGAAACACAGTTAAACTCAAGATGCATTTCAGGTAGAAAATAAGAAGTGGGATTGCGTGGTTGCTGTAAAACCACACAAACTTATTTTTGGCAATTTTATTGGCAATAAAATATTAGTGAACAAAAAAAATTCCTCACACAGTGGAGTCAAACTTACGATCTTCTGATTGAGAGGCCAGGCCTTTAGCATGAACTCGCGCTCTCTTACCAAGCCATTTATGGTTAAGGGCGGCTCACAGGCTGATTCGTTTTAATTAAACCACAACACTGTGGTGGGCTGCCGCCCCATCCAGGCCGAGTCCCTGCCTCGCGCCCGTAGACCCCGGGACAGACTCCGGGTACTTGCGACCCTAGTGAGGAAACGGTTACAGAGTGATTGAGTGAATAAACTACAACAAACAATGGCAGGTTTTTTCTTACAACCTGAGTTTGAGTGTCTTGAAATCTGTTTATGAGTTTATGCTGTGTGGTTTGTCCCACATTTGTTTCTCCAGGTGAGTTTCTTTGCATTTTGTCCCTTTCTGGCTCCCTTACCTGTGACGTCACCAACTCTCTCTCTGACTCGACCACAAAAATCATGTTTTAAAATGAGCATTACTCAGCGTTTTATACACGATGGGGAGGGAACATTAATGCACATTTTAACGTTGGAACTCTGCCCATATTTAAAAACTGTAGAAGGAGAAGAGGCGCCAAATTCAGAAATAATAATAATAATAATAATAATAATAATAATCAAACGTAAGAAGAACAATGGTGTGATTTGCTGGTGCCGTTGTACTATAAATGAGGAAATAACAAACACAGTAATGCTAATTTCCATTTTTTCTCATGTTGCATTCTAGTACCATGTTAGCGCAAAGATAACAGCATTGCTAACATCAAACTTTTGGTTGAGTACACTTTAAAGGGTCCTCTGAGTGATGCCGTTGGAGCTCCACCTTTGGTTCCCTCAGGAAACATGTTTGAGAGAGATTTGTGAGTGAAAACAGTTTAAAGGCTTAAAGAACCTAATTTGTTTAAAAAAAAAACCCACAACAAATGACTGATTCTTCCTTAAACCTTTCAAACCAGTCTTAACGCTCAGACATCTCAACTTTGTATTTTGTCAATGTTTGTCACTCCATTGTGTACCTGGGTGTGTGTGTGTGTGTGTGTGTGTGTGTGTGTGTTCTAATATGTATTTATACATCCACTCTGCTCATATATACATACATACATAAGTATATATTTTTACACTACACATGCACATATTTGTATTATATTTTTATTTAGGGGGCCTGGGACTGGGAGCACCCACATGGCAGAAGGCTGTTCCAGTAAAACGCCGGCGCCTAGTGATAGAGAAGGTGTGACACCAGGCGCACTAGGGCCATGTCCCAAACCAAGCAAGGCCGCTGGATGAAGTGGGATGGCGTGGACAGGAGAAACATCACCTGGAGTGAGCTGTGGAACGTGGAGTACAATATGCTGAGCTTTACCATCAGAGCCACATACGATGTCCTGCCCTCTCCAACAAACTGACATCTCTGGTTTGGAGAGGGTCCGGCCCGTCTCCAGTGTGCTGCCCTAGCAACTCTAAAACGCACCCTGGTGGGTTGCAAGACGAGCCTTACCCAAAGCAGATCCACCTGGCGCCACAACCCAGTGCTGGGGCACTTGGCGGCTGCACTGGAGGCCAGGAGGGTACTCACCAACACCATGCCCTTGGAAACCGGAACTGCCTTTCGGATACAAACATCTTTCGTCCAGGAGGGGGAGAAGAAGCTGGCCAAAAGAGCGTCTTCAGACTCATGCCTGCGGAATGCAGCCCGGGACTGGGAAATGTAGGTGGATTTAAATCAGAGGCTCACCTTCCCACCTGAAATCACTCCAACCAACCTGAGGCCGGACCTGGTCCTGTGGTCCAAATCCTGTCGACGTGTCTTCATCGTGGAGCTGATGGTCCCATGGGAGGAAGCCATCGATGACGCATTCGAGAGGAAAAAGCTGAGATATGCAAACCTGGCATCTGAAGCAGAGGACTGGGGCTGGGAAGTGTTTGTGCGGCCCGTGAAGGTGGGCTGCTGGGGCTTTGTAGCTAGGTCCACCACAAGGCTACTGAAGGAGGCTGGAGTCAGAGGACAGGCTCAGCAGAAGGCTATCAAGGAGCTTGCTGATACCGCCAGAAGAAGCAGCCACTGGCTGTGGCTGAAGCGGGAGGAGACAGTCTGGGCTCCTCGTGGAGCCTCCAGCGCAGTACACCCAGGTCTGATCACGAGGGTGTACCCAACGACCCCGGGGTCGTACTGGAGGCAGAGCACTGCCAGATGAAAACCCATGAAGAAATCGCCATACGGTGCTGGTCATCAAAGGATTTTAACACCTAGTCCTAGTAGACATACATATCCTATTTTTATATTCCTAGATTGTATAGGGCACATTTGTATTTCTGTACTACTTTATTCTATTCCATTGTTTTTCATTTTTGCTGCTCTTTGTTTCTGTCCACTTTCTGCCGTGACAATGCTAATTTCCCACTTGTGGAACTAATAAAGGTTTATCTTATCTGATTTTATCTTATCTCATCTCAACTTGCCGTATCTCATCTCATCTCATCTTATCTTATCTCATCTCATCTCATTTCATCTTGCCTCATCTCATCTCATCTTAAAACAGTCTTCTGAAGGACCATGCACTGGTGCATTATTGAAATTTAATATTTGTACTTTTGCTTAATTACATTTCCAAAGGAAACCAAGGTTTATGTCTTTGGACTGTGAGAGGAAACTGGAGCTCTTTTTCTATTAATTAAAACCAAATTCATATGAGAGCAAAATTTTACCCCCACAAGCGTGCAAATTTGGCTTCATCTAAGAATGAGTTCCACCTATTACACTCCACCCCACCAGACAGGCACCTCAGGATATCTGTTCAAATATTTGCTTCGTAATTTTATATACGTGGGTATAATCTGTACTGGAAAAAAGTGCATATTAAAATGATGACCTTCTTTCTCTCAATTAAATTTGAATTAATGTTAAATTAATTGACAAAGTGCACATACTTTTATTCAAGTCAGTACTTTTGTCCTCTCCTGTACTCTCTGGATTTATGAATCTCGTAACCTATGCAGCTCTCTGAATGGATTGCTGTGGCCACATCATGCCTCCAAAACATGGACTCAGCCAGTTGTTTAAGTCTGTGAACATCAAGCAAATGCCTGTTTATCTTTCAGTGCAGGGGACAGGAGGAGGTCCCATGGTGCAACTGGCCCTAATGCTGTGGCTGAGAGTTTGAGAGAGCATAATTAGTTTTATTTTTATTATCATTATTCTTTTCATTGCTGGAATTTGGCACTTCTTCTCCTCCCACAGTTTTTTTTATAATAATGGCGTGATTCCAATGTCAATGTAGTGTGCTTGTATATAACTTTGTGATTGGGTGATCCAGAGCAGAATATTGATCGTTTAAAAAAACGGTTGAATCGGCTCTTTAATATATAGGGAAAGAGAAAGGATGTCCTTCAAACTGTGTGTTGGTGAGAGAGTCTGTGACAGCCGCAAAGCGACAAAAGCGGAGAATCATAAACAGGCTTAAAGACACTATAACTCAGGTCAGGGGGGAAAAAAAGTCGTGAGTCACTGTTTGTTTTGATTTAATTACAAATAATCAGCCCGTGAATGCGGCTACATGTTCAGCTGTCCTTAAACATAAATGGCTTGGTAAGAGCTAGCAAGTTCACACCCCCTGGTGGTGCAGTGGTAAAACAGTTAACACTTTTTTTGGCCCATGTTGGGTGTCTCCATGTGTCTCCATGCAATCACACTTGAGATTTTCTGCATCTAGCCGTCCCTGGTCTCTCTAGGTGGGTAGGATAGCCCCCAGTTCACTCTGTGCTAGCCAAGGCAGGTGCTAATGTTCTCCTGCAAGCGTGTTGAACTGTGCAGTGATGCTGTGTTTGAAAAGACGTGGTGGAACTTCACGTATACTGGAGAAAACACAAGCTTGGGCATCCTCTCAAAGCCTGTGGACAGAAGAATTCCATTTAAAGTTAAACTGACCTATACTGTAGGGCTTGCAGCGATTGTGGTTCTTCATTCCAGCACAGTTGTTTTAATGTATGTTTTTCAGTTTTTGACAATTGTCGCAAACACCCATGGTGGTCAGTCAGTTTTCTGCGAGTGTGGGGTCCATCCCATGCTCTACCCCACCCCCTTTTCAACAACTGGCATAAACCAACGATCATAAAACAGCAGTCCACCAAACCTCCTCAAAATGTCTTTATTTGGGGAGATTTCATGTGTAACGTTAGACATTTGATAACATTTAATCAGTGACAAGCCAATAAACCATCTATTGTTACTGTCTCTTTTTTTAATCCTCGCTTATACTTCTTGTTGCACTGAGCATTCTCATGACAAAAGAATTTCCCTCAGGATAAATAAAGTTGTTTCTAATCTTCTATCTTATCTTATCTGTTTTGATATTCTCTGGCTTTCTCTGTTTCATATAATGACTGTGCACATGCTCCAGAATATAAGTCTGGATGGCTTAGGCTTAGAATTGTGATCGCAAAGTTGATTTCCATGTCAGCACCAGGCCTGTGTTCTGTCACAGGTCTTAATGAACACAGGCAGAAGACATTTAGAGACCTTCTCTGTATGAAGAGAAAGACCATTATGCAAAGTGATCGATTTGCTCTGCAACACACTCACATCACTTTGAATCTCCTATACATGCACCGGACGCATCCTCACAGTATGGGACAATGCAAACAAGGTTCAAGGTTCAAGGCTACTTTATTGTCATCAGCAGCCGTGAACATGTACATAGTGTGATGAGACCTGTACAACATACAGCAACACTCAACAGAGTGCAAGTTACGACACAAACAAAACAATAAATAGACAATTGTAAAGGGAGTGTGTGTGAACGGTATGACTAGTATTGCACCACAAGTATGACAAGGAAGTGATCACTTAAAGAGGAGGAATAGTTCTTTGTCTACTGACTGAGGTCTCAATGTGCAACCTTCAGCAACTGGAGTCTAAATCAGGTGTAATGTACCTGGATATTAGTCACATACCCACACCCTCCCACACCCAGCAGTGCCTGGAGGCTTTGCAGCACCTATGCGGCGAGGAAGTGTTATAAGATATCATGGCAGTTTTGCAAGAAGGCTCACCCCCGATCTTCTAAAACAGATACCCTGATGTTGCCATCGGAGCCTGCTGTTGCTATGGTGGGCCAAAAATAAATAAATAAATAAAAAGGAGCTCCTCATGCATCCGGTGTGCCGGCAAATACATGCCATCGGCTGCCATGTGCTGCACCGCATCAGGCGAGGATTAGAGTTTGCAAACATGGAATATTCTGTGACAAATTTAGAACGGTCACTCAAAAGGTTGATCGTCGCCCAAAGCTGAATTTCCTTCTCTCTTTTTTATTTTATTTATTTTTTTGGGAGGCAGGGGTTGGGGTGTTTGGAGGGGTGGGGGGTGGTGTTGGTGTTGTCAGTGTTGCATCTGCTGCCACTTTCACACCTTCAATTTGGGAGTCTGTTGACAAAAGTGACACCCCCCCCACCGCCCCCGCCTCGCCGCCTTGATACATACAGCTCTGCGGGAACACAACAGGCGCGCTGTTTGTTTTAAAAGTTCGACACGAGTTACGTTACATATTACATGAAGGTGCCTCCCAAACATTTGATCAGGCAAACAAATGCATCGCATTGTTGCGGTAATGATGTCCCCGTGCGTCTTCCCCACCTGTTCCATTAATAAGGCATGCAAAAGAAGGGGGGGCGGGGGGATGTCGACCAGGCTGCAGCAGGAGAAGGAAGAGATGCAGGCGCCACGCTAACGATGCAGTCGACGGAGGCGGCGGCGCTTTGACGCGTCTCCCGGTAGTGTGTGGTAGTAAACTGGAGGAGCACTCCGTCACTGTCAAGTGCCAAATTTGCAGGGAAGGGTTGAAGTGGAAAAGAATGGAACTGAGCGGGGGGGAACGGTAATAACACAAAGCCCCTGTGTGGCACCCTTTCTGATTTCCTTTTCTTGTTCCCAGTCTTTCGGGAGGGTGCGGGGGGGGAGCCATGCATGCATTGTTGTTGTTGTTTGCCGTATTCGCTCTCTGAGTAATTCACTGCTGTTTTTCTCGCCTGGTTTCCAAATGGCGGAAGCTCCCAAATGTTTATTTTGCAGTTGCTTATAAACGGGGGCTAAATTGGGATTTCCGAGGGCTTGTTCTTTAACAGGCAGAACAGTGTGGAAACATGGAAAATGTTATAATTTACCTAAAATTTATGTTCAGTTTCTAATCCATCAGTTTCCGTCTTCATGGCTTAGTTTAACTCCAGATAGATGGGGGGCGTTTGCTGTGTTTCTCATTTGAGTGGGAATTCTGGCCTAAAATGTGTTACACAGTATTCTGTAGTGCATCTTTATCTCTCTGAGCCTCGCTGATTTGAAAGAGCTCATCAGTTTATATAGTTTCCATTGATCAGGTCATGTGACAGCACAGCACAGAACGTGTGAACCTCTTTCTCTGCATTTAACCCATTCACCAGCCAGTGACGTGGCACCTGGGGAGCAATGTGTGGGGTTGGTGCGTTCCTAAAGGGTCCCTCCCTGGCAGGCCTGGGATTCAAACCCACAACCTTCTGATCACAGGGTAACTACCAGACCACCAGCTGGCCCATAGTACCTCTGTATTATGACAGTGGTCTCCAGCCCTTCTTCTGAAGATCCACCACATTTAGCTCCAACCTGCCTCCAACATTCTGCCTCACCTACTTAATTAAGAGACTTCTGGGGAGGTGTTGCAGACTGTGGACTTCTCAGGAGGGTAGATCTCCAGGACCAGGGTTGGTTACCACTCTACTCTGCATCTGCAGCCATTGGGAATCCCTGTGGCCTCAACCAGCCCTGCCTGCTAGCCCATCCACCGAGCTACAGGGTAATAAATGCAACCAAACCGTATCAGACTGATTTTCAAACTAAATCAGTTTGGTTTGATCTTTTCAGTCGGAGAGGCTGGACCTTTGTTTTGTTTTTGTTTTTGTTTTTTTTGTAAATGCATGTCATATTTGAGTGGATAACATCCAAGTGTCATATTTTACAAAATCTAGTAATATGTCAGTGATCGTCTGCCAAAGATTCATTGTGATATCGGTTGTTTTAAAAAGAAAATTACCTGCAGTAGCCCCCTTAAAAATGATTCACATGAAAATGTATTGTTATTCCGCTGCTGTATAAAGCTGTGTCTGATTTAGTCTCCTCAGACGTTTTATCTGCCTATGCGAAACAAGGCTAGCCAGGGAAGTGCTTTTAAATGAGTTTAGATGTAAAACTGCAGCAAAAAAACAGTAGTCTGGCTTGCTTAAAAATATGAAAGTGTGGGACTGCAGCAAATGTGTGTGAAAATATGCAGAATGGGAGGGAGAGGTGCCACTTCTCGGTTTATCAGTTCACATTAACGTCTTAAATGGGCTCCACAAACTGTATTACAAATTATCCTTCAAAATAAACGGCACCAGAGCTCAGGTCTACCCACTGTTCTCACGAGCCAGTGGTGCTGGTGCCCTGCTTCCAGTCTAACTCACACTAATAAACCTCACAGGTCTACTACACCTGTCTGAACGACCCGTTCCACACCTGTCTGAGTCTTCCCCATTCGGACACGTCAATTATAAATTAAATGCTGTATGGAAAAGTACGGAGTGACCTGTTTTTTGGGGGTTTTTTCCGATCAAATTTTTATTACGGGTGTTCAGAAACACGTACCATACAGTCATTTACAATTACAATACAGGATCTCACAACTGTGCAAAATCTACAGTATAACACCCCCCACTCCCCTCCCCCAACTGAGCGACCTGTTGATAAATGGGAATGAAAGCTAAGGGTATAATGACTCACAACGTCCTAAATCTGCAGGGCACTTGGGAATTTCCCAAATGGTGGTAAGCTACACTCGTGTGGGGAGGAAGGAAAACTCGGGCCTCTGTAGCGAAGCTCTCATCAGCGCGGACTGTGCAAACATCCTCCGCTGAATTGAATTTGTAATGCCCCTGATCGCTGAGTACATATTTGGAGTGGGAAACAGCCCTCAGAGTGTGATAGCGCATGCAGGCGGAGCTGCAAACAGATGGTGTGTGAATGGGGGTCAGCTTCATTCGTGGGAAAAGACGCCCTGTCGGAGAAGAGGCTGCGGAGGAGCATGTGGTCACCTGATTTAAAAAAAAAAAAACACAGAACATCTGGCCCGTGTCGGGATCTACAGCGATCCGGGACGCCCCCGAGTTCGCGAATCGCGGCCGAGCAGCCCGGGCGAGTTTAAGGCGCTTGTTTACATGGGTTTGGAGGCCCAGCCGTTCCAGAAGACACAACAGAAGATCAGGGAAGATAAGATGGCAAAAGATTTGCAGCTCCACACTCCCATCTGCCGTCCCTGGCAGCCTGGGTCTGCTTTAAAGCTGCAGGACAGCCAGTTAAAACTCGACGGAGCAGCGGAATCTTGGAGACGCCGGCTTAGAATCAGAGATGCGTGGACAATAGGACACCTCGTACCGATGAAGGCCAGGAAGACGCCAGAACAGTACATCTGTCACACAAGAAGAAGCCTTGCACTTCAGACGATTCTTGAATGAACTAGCGGTGGCAAAACACGGCATTTCTAATGATCAAGCTGCTTCTCAATTGGTCCCTCACCAGAAACGCGTGGCGGGAGCTCCTCTCCTCAGCGGCGTACTGTGCGCAGTGTGGCTGTAAGTTGTAATCAGAGGGAAAGAGAGAAAGAGAGAGTGGCAACTGGGACATGGCACACTCCATGTGAAAAACAACACGCCCGCCACTGACGAGAGGCTGCCTTGATTTGTGTATGCTGATGGGCCCTCGAAGTTTCAGGAGACAAGTTTCTCTCCTTAATGACTGCTTTGTTTCCAAGCTCTGCCAGAGAGCATCAAAGGTACGTTGAAGCACAGAGACGGGAGGGAAAACATCTTCATTTGGGGAGCGAACGAAACAGGAGAGGGGGAGGGGCCACTTCGACAGTTGGTTCTTCTACTCGCGTCGTGGCGTCAGGATCACAACTCGACATTTCCTCCAGCTGTTTGGTGCAATTTAGTGCAATAGGAGTGATGTGGGCTCGAGAGGGAGGGGACGGGGAGTAAGCGACCTCGGTTGTGGCTTTGACCTTTCACCTCAATCCCTAATGAGAGATCTGACGCCGTAGAGTGTCACATCTGAAGGTAGCTGGGGTGTTTGAAGTTTGACGCCTCTGAGACGAAGCTTCTGCCAGCTTGAGATCCTCTGGCTTGCTGAGAAAAAGGCGTTTCCTGGTCCTAGTGTACCTCATTTTCTTAAACACACATGGGCGGGTTTGTGAATTTGCTGGATCGGGTGTAAAATTGGCAGAACTGGGGTGATCCAGTACCACTGGGTGCGTGGAACCTTCCTCACTGCCCTACTGAAACAGTGCCAGTCTTACCGCCCAGCTCAGGTAGCTCCAGCTGGGAGTGGACGGATCATCACTAAAAACAGAGAATATGTAGGACAGAAACAGGACCTGTGTTTTTTTTAACGCAACATCTGTCCATGGGTCGGAAAAGCGTGTGCATTTCGCGTCGGCTCCCTCGATCATTTCATGATGAAGGGGTCATGTGCCATGACCTCATTGGGGACAGTTTTACATCAGAATCGATGCTAAGCACCACTGTGCCGCGGGCGAATTATGCTCGGGCTCTTAGCAGCGTCAGCAGCAACCTGAGCGCCTCTTAATATGAGCGCACCAGTTCTTAAAACACACATCGCTGCATTATTTATAAGCCTGGAGAGAGGTGTTTTCAGATCTAATTTCTCACTCCTTATGGGTGCTGATTGTCTCCCCTAATTCATGTTTGTTTAGTCAGGTAGCTGCAAATGCGCGGCTCATTTGCATGCCGGACGGGGACGTACGGGGGTGGGTGGGTTTGACAGAAGTAAAAGCTAATGCTTCCTCCCTGCTGGAGGCTGAATGGATGTACGCCTCATAGGTTCTTATTTTAGCTACTTTTTGTTTTTTGTTTTTGTTTTTGTCGTACATTCAAACAGTAAGGTGTTCTTGCAAACATGTGGGAGGGCTTTCCCTGTGACAAACCCCAATTATACTCCTGTAGAGCTTTTTATTATGGGGAATCATATTTTTACACAAGCTGAATAGCAGTTTGGCGTCTCAAAGAAGTCATCCATAGATCAAGGATTTACTACTGCATCCAACCCAGATCCGACCAGATCAATTACCCTGGTGACCTATGCTATATAGACTAAAGTACTGGGACACACCTGTTTTTCTGGGTTTGGGCTAGACCCCTTACTTCCAGGACAATCTTAATGCTTCAGCAGACCAAGACATTCTGGACAGAGCCATGCTTCCAACTGTGTGGACCCAGTTTGGGGAAGAACCTTTTCTATTCCAGCATGACTGTGTCCCAGTGCACAAAGCGAGCTCC
>JBBPCX010000002.1:3283984-3294557 GCA_037974365.1 Hydrocynus forskahlii
ACTGTAAGACTGTCCCTGTAACTAATGACTGTAAGACTGTCCCTGTAACTAATGACTGTAAGTTGCTCTGGATAAGGCCGTCTGCCAAATGCCACAAATGTAAATCATCACTCCTAACGACTGAAGCCCTATTTTCTGTGTTAGAGCAGCACACAATCTGATCTTATTTAGAAATAATTTAAGTAAACATGTCAAATTAATCTTTTAGCAAGACTTTGTTGGTATTATGTTTTCGTGACACTGAAGTTGGACTACGAGATAACGAACATGAGAAAGTTTTTCAGTAAATTCAGAGGAGCTGCAACCGCTTCCTCTGAAGTTGGACTACGAGATAACAAAAATGAGAAAGTTTTTCAGTAAATTCAGAGGAGCTGCAACCGCTTCCAAAATTCAACGCAGTGACAGCATGACATTGTTGTCAAATCAAAAGTACATGTAAGTCTACCTCACAGTGTTTTGTACTTTAGTTTCTTGTATTAAAGTTTTTAATCTTGTGCTGCCCAGTGAAAATTCCTTAAAACGTCCCCAAAACCTCTCACACCCACTCAAACCACGTCCAGTTCTTCACTGAAGTGGCGCAGACTTGTGGATGTGGTTTAGGACACAGTATGTCTAACTGAAAAATGCCTCACTAGTGACTGCAGAACAAAATAAAATGTCTTGGATGATCGACTTCACGTTGGGTGAGATTAAATATCACCCATGCTTGGGTGGGCGATATTTATAAGTGTCATGAATTACATCATGCCTTCCTGACCATATCTTGGATTTCAGAACACCGGTCAGCTGTATGGTTTATTACAGAAAAGACATAAATGTGGCTCAACTAAACTGGTCAGATGATGCAGGGCAAAAGAAGCAGTTTTCCACATCATGACCCAGCAGACAGTCTTTTGCTGAGACTGTTTTAAATGAGATAGACACAATGGTGAGAGGTGGGGAGGGGTCATCGGGGTTTATTTAGCTTGCAAAAACAACTATATGCCATGACATATCTGCCAGGGTCATTGAGCTTAAGTACACGGCCGCGGCTTTCAAAGGGAACACAATGGAGAACGGCGAGTTTTCCACATTTTCACAAATGTGCGAGCGCCCTGGGAGCCGTAAACACTTTTTACAGCAGCTCTGAGAGCATCTTGTTTCCATTTGAGACGCTTTAATGACAGTGACGGAGGGCGGGAGCCGTAATTGCAAGCCACAGACACAACAAAATAGAGGTTCTTCGCGATAATAAAAAGAGGTGGCGAGGAGCGGTGACACAAATCGAGCCGTGCTTCTGACCATGTATGAAGAAACCGCTGGCTTAAGGACTTTTTCCTAGGCTAGAATCACGCTGCAGAGGCCTGAAACGGAACATGAAATCACCAGCACTCCGGACAGAACTTCTGTGGACGTTTATCATCCACCTCTAATCTTATTTCTGGACACTCCGGTCCTGCAAGCAACTCCAGATATACTCCAGTCAGGTTTTTTTTTTTTGGTCTGGTGATCCACATTACAAATATAATTATATTAGGTGGTTGTTTATGGGTCAGTAGTGATGAATAAATAATGACATTTTCTGGTTAATAAAGAAACTCAGATGATGAACATACAAATGAACATAGAAAAACTCAGTGGGTGCCAAAACTTTTGACTGGTAGTATATTTTCAAGGACTGCCATTTTACCAAACTGACAGACCGGTTCCGTTTTTTTCTTGTCTGCATTTCTTCTACAATAAAATTTTACTGACTGTATGTATAAAACTGCTCACACTGTGCTGAGGTCTACTGGGCGATCACTTGTGTCCATTAATTTTAACAGTAAAGTTTTCCCAGCTCCACCATAAAGGTACCTAATAAAGCTCTGAATATCGCTACAGTAAGTTCCATTACTTAACCACACAACCATGAGTTTGGCTCTCGGGACCAGTGGTGATGGCCTAGTGGGTAGAACCAAGAGGTCATGGGTTCGAATCCTACCTTCACCACACCACCAGTGGGTTCCTGATCAAGACCCTTAACCCCGAGTTGCTCCAGGGAGACTGCCCCCTGGAGTTAGGGAATGGAAGTTGCTTCGGATAAAAGCGTCTGATAAATGCCATAAATGTAAATGTCTTCAATTCCTGACCCTGAATCCAGTTTTTGAATCCTAGATTTTGAAATGACCAGTAATTGACAGAATGCAACTGACAGGCCACCAGCTGTGATAAAACCGATGACTATAAAAGCTGTATTTGAGGTCCAGAGTTGAAGACCTCTGTTCTAAACCCTTCCAAAGCCTCCTAATGGTCAGATGCTGGTGCTCTTATCAAGACTGTCTGACGTACAACAGGCCTGTAGTTGGCTCATGTGAACCAGTGCGGCTGAAAAGCGCCCGGTAAGCATGTGCTGACAAAACATGCAATAAAAACAAGTATTAACTCTTGAAAGAGCGTAGCAAATGCCTCACTAGGTTTAGATGTTGGAACTGCCAAGATGCAGCCATGAGAAAAGGTTCTGTTGGACGATTCAAGATCTGTCGTATATATAGCTATCCAAATATAAAACATGGTAAAAATGAACCCCTGGGTTGAACCAAAGAGAAATTTGGGAAGAGAAACATGCCACCTCAAACTCATCCCAAAAAAAAGCTCCATCGCTCCAGGTCCCCCGCCCAGTTCTTCAGGCTTTAAACCTCCTAGCCAAGATGTTGCTCATGCAGCTGCTTCAAAGCGTCCCATTCTACTGGCAGTGCTTTTCTATGGAGGTTACATATGTTCAATGTATCTGAACTCATTAGAAGGGCTGTCTGAACACACTTGTCCTTTATAGTTTAGGTTACAGTTCCAGAAAAAAAATAAGAGACCACTGCAATTTATTTTTAAATCAGCATCTCTATGACTAACAACCATTCCATGCCAGTGTCTGTTAAATTCCTACACAAGCACCTCATTCTGCATTGTGAGGTACTGATTAGTGATCACCTGAATCACATCTTATTTAATGAGGGAAAGTATAAAAACACTGCTGTAATCGACACTCTCCTCTCCCAATGAGACCAGTTGGATGGTGAAACACTACTAAAAGTTCGTCAAAGGTAATTAATGCCATTTTGTTTAAGAGTGAATAAGATATTTGTTTTCTTTGAATTATTCAAGTTCTGTAAACGCTGCATCATTTCTTATTTTGATGTTTTGTCATTTCTTTTAAAATGATGCTTTAAAGAACAACATATTGATTTTGAAATGAGGAGAAATGTTGTCAGCAGTTCTTAAAAACTAAGGCAAAACTGTTCAGTTCAACACTTGCACCTATAAAAGATAAACCCTGAGAATTCTTTTTTTGTAGAGGTCTCTTGATGTTTTTTCTGGAGCTGTATATCTTGAGGTTGCCGTATCGCTACATCTCAGGTCCCTTCAGAAGCTCCTGGAAGTTAGTCCTGGAACTCAGACTTGTCCAGGCCACCATGGAGGAAAGATGACCGAGTCATTCTCACTGTGGACAGACTTACGGCGTGGAGTCCAGGCTGATGCTGTTGGCCTGCGTGGACGAGGCTGATTTGTGGTTGGTGAACGCAGGCAGGCTGGGCGAGGCGTGAATAACGTGCTCCACCAAGTGACCCATGGAAGACGGTCGCGGCCGGGGCCCCTCCTGCACAAACAGCGAATTCCTGCTGTGGGGAGACAGAACGAAATCATGGCTTTAATGCCCTTTAATTCTTCTTCTTCAACAAATATTACCATCTTCTTTCATTTCGCATCACGTTCTCTATTTTAGATGGTGGTCTATCTAAAATGTTGGTGGTCTACAGTCGGTTCAGGCAAAATTTTGTGAACCCATGGTCAGGTTCAGACAGTCTAAAGTCATGTTAGGACAGAATTCAGTCGGTCTGGACAAAATTTTGTTGGTGTACAGTCAGAATCGGACAGAATTTTGTTGATCTGCCCACAGTTGGGTTAGGACCGAATTTCGTCAGTCTACGGTTTGTACAAAATCATGTTGGACTATAGTCGGTTCAGACAGAATTTTACTGGTCTACAGTTGAGATTGGACAAAATGTAGTCAGTCCAGACATCCTTTTATCGGTCTACGGTCAGGCTAGGACAGACATTCTTCTTATTATCAATAATAGAAAAACACTTTACATTTCTAATTTGCATATCAGGATACAAGAGATATTAACAATAACGATAACTATGACATTTTGCCACATTTCTTCCTTATGAAACTTGTCTCCTGTGCTGAATGCCCTCACTGTAGAGCACTTACAGCAGTCTGGCAGCGCCTGGCTTCCACGCCCTGCCCCGCCCCGCCCCGCAGCCAGCTGTCTGAGCTCATCTCGTCTCCTTTCCCCTAAAGGACTCTGTGGGCTAGGCTCGAAAGTCTGTGCTGCCTTAAAGACGAGAGCTCCATTCAAACACGAGGCACCTGCCATCAGCTTCCTTCATTTCCACCCTGAAACCACTTCCAGCCCATTAATAACAGGGCGCGCTGGCGGCAGATGCAGCGAACTCCCAGGACCGCTCCTGGAGTGCTCGTCCTGCACATTTTAGTGCTTTCCCTGCCATAACACACCCACTTCAGCTCAGGAAGGGCTCGCTCGGGAGCCGAGTGGTCGGATCAGGTGTGTCGGAGCAGGAAAAATACTGAATTATGCAAAACAGGAGAAAGAGGCCAGAAGGCCAAAACAAAGAATTATGTAGACTAAAGTTCTGTTATACTGTTGACTCTTAAAAACAATAAAGATGTTGTTGAAATGCACTGGTTTTAAATACATTTATCAAAGATGAACTAGGGCTTTCTAAGGCTAATTCAGTCACTGTTACTAAGAAACCTGCTATTGTCACTAAGGTATACTTAATCATTATTACTGCTATCTTTAAGAATGTCAGGTTCCGTGGAGTCTCATTATTTTGCAAGTCAGGTTTAGGTTCAGACAGGATTTTGTCGGACTACATTGGGTTTCAGACACAATCAGGTATGAACAGAATTTTGTCAATCCAGACAATGTTTTGTTGGTCTACAGTTGGGTTAGGAAAAAATTTAGTCAGTCCTGACAAAACTGTCAGTCTATAGTTCACTTTTGACAGAATTTAGTCGGTCTACAGTAGGTTAGGGAAGAACTGTTAGTCTACAGTCTTGGTAGGACAATATTTTGTCGGTCTACAGCTGCTTCCAAACTAACTTATGTCAAGCTACAGGTGGGTATTAGGTCAGTATACAGTCCATTGGCGACAATTTAGTTGGTCTATTATCAGTTCCGACAAAATTTTCCGGTCTACAGTCGGGTCAGGAGAGAATATTGGCAGTCCAGACATGTTCGTTTTAGGCAGAATTTAGTTGCTCTACAATTTTTCAGTCTACAGTTGGATTAGGACAGAATTTGGTCGGAACAGACAAAATTTGTCAGTCTGGTTTGGAGACAATTTTGTCGGTCTACAGACTTTCGTGGTCACTCACTGGTTAGGCGTCCCGGGAGGGGAACGGGTGGGCAGGCTCTGAGTCTCCAGCCTCTCTTCAGACAGCGAGTTCCTGCTCACTGACTCCCAGTCCGTCATGCCCATCAGCTTCCTGGCCAGGGGTTTGCTGGGAGATCTGGGCAAGCGAGACGCACTTGGTTATGCAATCACCATCATCACCACATGGGAAGAAAAGGTCACTAAAATACTTGATGACAACGTGTGAATCCTGAATGAGCTGACTGATGAAGTAATGCCACCAAAGGCAACTTAAAGCGTTAACACATCAGTGAGATAAACACTCATAACACTGAGTGACAGGAGGACACCCTTCCCTCTTAATCTTGCAGCTACGTAAGGTAGCAGGATTTTTATTGGTGCTTCACTGTTAAACTGAATAGCGCCCCCTACTGTCATTCAGGCTTCACTCTTTCTATTCTGTGCATGCATTTCTTCCACAAAACCTCACACAGCGGGATAACATGCCAATCTTGTAGAGTTAATGTGTTTAAGGTGCTGCATTTTCATCCCATAAATGTTTAACAACAATATTTTAGCTTGACTTGTGACAGTGTAACCTGCGGTAATTCATCTCTCCAGAAAAGAAAATTCTAGGAAAAGTCCTATATTCCAAGAGATAATCCCCAGGGCCTGCTGGGACACGTCTCACAGTGATAACAGTTTTAAAAAATGATTAAAAAAAGAAAACCTTTTAAACAGTTGAGATCATTTTGTTACTATACAGACTACCTTCCACTCAGTACAGATCTGTACCTGAATGTAGATTTACAGCTTCTGTGATCTTCAACAAAGTCACAATGTCCTCTACTCTGCTGAAGTGAGGACTCTTCAGTCCTTTTCAGAGCTTATTAATTAATACGGTCTTGTGCAAACGTTTTGGCACCCTACATCATGTTTAGTTATTTTGCTTATGGCACAGTAGTTAAAACATGCACTACAGATTAAAAACAGTCAATAATGTAAAATACTTTAACATAGTGGAAAAAATATGGAACATTTTACCTCAGCCCCCCATAAAAGGTAAGAAAATAACATATAACTGTAATTGTGCAATAAAAGGTGAAAAAGTGTGTCCACATGTAGTTTGACAGGGGTGCCTAGACTCCTGCACAAGACTTTTATAAATGTTTACGAGATAATACAAGTGATAGAAACGTCATGCAAAGGAAGATAAAACTACATTCAGATACGCATCGTTTCCATTAAAAAAGGAATTCCCAGCCAGAACTGGGCTTAGACTGGACCTACTGCTTGCAAATGAATTAAAGCAGGTCATGTGACTGCGGCTGCCAACGCTTTTAACGCCAAATTAGCAGCAGTTAATGAAATCACATCAGACCGAGCAGCGATGCTGAGCGAGGTGGACATGGCAAAGGCAGACTCTGGTGGCCTTTGGCTGAGCAGATGTGACCGCGCTCATCAGCGTGCTCAGCGGGGCGAGAGACTGCGGCAGCCTACGCACTTCACGCTGAATTAAAAGTGCTTCCCTCCGCTCACCTCCCTGTGACCTCTTAGCTCTCCTCCGCTCCGCAGAGGCAATAATTATTTAAGCTTTCATTTGTGCAAGCCAGTGGTCAGCAACCCACAATTCCCTCGATCTCCATTAGAATTTTGTTGGTCTACAATTGGTTCAGACACAACTATGTCAGTCTAGTTGGATTAGAACAATTTTGTCAGTCTACAGTTGGATTAAGACAATTTCGCTGGCCTATCAGACACAGCTGGGTTGGTCTACAGACAGTTCAGACACAATGTCGGTCTACAGTTGGATTAAGACAATTTTGTCAGTGTACAGTCGGATTAAGAGAATTTTGTCAGTCTACAGCCGGTTCAGATAGAATTTTGTCAGTCTACAGTCGGTTTAGACAATTTTGCCGGTCTAGTCAATTTAGACACAATTTTATTGGTCTACAGTATGTTCAGAAAGTTTTTTCGGTCTGCAGTCGGTTTAGACAATTTTGTCGGTCTACAATCACATTGAGACAATTTTGTCTGTGTACAGTTGGTTCATACAAATTCTGTTGGTCTACAGTCAGAATAAGAGTTTATCTACAGTCACATTAAGACAACCTGGTCAGTGTACAGTCAGTTTGGTCAACATTTTGTCGGCCTAGAATTGTTTCAGATACAATTTTGTCTGTCTATAGTCAAGTTCAGACAATTCTGTCAGCCTACAACTGGTTCAGACAAGTTTATCCATCTACAGTCAGATTAAGACAATTCCGTCGGTCAACATTTGTCGGTTGACAGGTGGTTCAGACAATTATGCTGGTCTAGATTTGGTTCAGACACTCCCTCCAACTGTCAGATTAATATAATTTTGCTGATCTACAGATAGGTTTGGATACAATTTTGACGGCTACAGTTCAAGTCGAATTTCGTTGGTCTACAATCGCGTCTGGACTGAATTTTCGCAGCTACATACAAGTTCAGGGCCTGGTGATCTACTTTCCTAAGAAGCCCACAATCTTCAACACCTACTCTGGCTAACTTACTCCTTTATAGGTCCCTGATTGGCTACAGCGTTAAAGAGGGGTGAGGGGCGTCATTTTAATCGATGGTAGGACATCGAGGAGGTTGACCTGCATAGATATGCAAAATATTGTCCTTCTGTTGGACAAAGCCACTGCTTCATCACAATCTGACAACATAAATAATTCACTGCACGTTACAGAGTTCAGGATCTGGTGGACATTACCTCGCAAATGGCCTGTCCTTGATTCCCTTCTCCTTGCCATACTGCACGGACTGTGCTTCTGTCCTTCCACTGCGAAGAGACACATATTTAGCATTTCTATTCAATTTAAACATTACTTTACATGCAATAGCCCTTGACAATCTTCATGCTTCCCAATGTCCTCCAGAATTCCAGGCAAGCCAGAAGAGACTCTGTTTAAAAGCCTGGGTTTGAAGAACAGGGCGAAGTGGATAAACACTGCGCCAAACGACTAAAAAGTGTCCCAAAAAGCATTATCAATATTTCAGGGGCTTGTCCTCAGGACCTAAGCAAGTGGTGGATAGTGCTGACTGAGGTCAAGCTTCTCGAAGACATACAGAACACAAACAGGAGAAAATATTATTGCACACGGGAATCCTCTACATCCAAGGCTGAAATCCAAAAGAGGAGCACGAAGCCCACCCCTTTCAGCGGTCACAACGTTCTCACCAGTAGCGGAACTTGGACCCTAAGCTGAAGTAGTGCGAGAAGAAGTTCTTCTGCGGCGGCACGGGCTGGTCCAGCCGAAAGAAGGTGTGGTGCTCCACGCACGTCTTCCAGAGGTTCTTGCAGGCTCTGTAGCTCACCATGTTGAAGCCCAGCAGCGTCTCTCGCGTCTCATTCTAAGAAGAGAACAAGAACACCACAGCAGTGTGATACTTTATACTATATTTATATGTAACTATTGTTATTCATAAATTTTATTTATTCTTTTTGGCATCTCTTTTCCTACTAGTTTTTTAAAATATTATGGTTCCCACATCCAAATGTGTGTTAAGAGCTTGAGTATTCAGATTTTTGTTCGGTTGCGCAGGGGCTGATTGTTTAAAAAAGATTTTGTGGTCGAGTTGGCTCTGTAGTGTACAGGGAGAGAGAGCAGACGGGGACTCGCCTTGAAAATGTGTGTCCGAGAGAGAGAGTCTGTGATGTTACAGCTAAGGTGGCTGGAAAGGGCCAAAATGTGGAGAAAAATCAATCACACAGCAGACTCAGTAACAAATGAAAGCTCAGGTCAGTTATAGAAAGAGGTCTGAATCCATGGAGCAAGTAGATTTTAAAAAAATAATAAATTGCCCCCGAAACGGATGTTTGGGTCTCCAAACACTGGTTTTATTGCAACCACGCAATCACACTACACATTTTGTTATGGAAACACAATTTAGTTCATGTTTTTGTCTCTGTTTTTGTGCCTGTACAGTTGTAACATTTTCCCCCAGGATCAATAGTTTTCTGATCCTGAAACACTGGGAAACGGCTCCAACCAGTTCAGAATGAATGAATGAATGTATGAATGCATAAATAAAATAAAGGTCTACTGCAGGCTCCACACTTCTCTTTAAGAATCTCTCGCCATGGGCCTCCGTCTGGAACGCTGCACCGAAGCGGCCGACCTACTAACTGGAAAGTCTTTGAGACTCCAGAAGAAAAAATGCATTTTTCCGGGGAGTTTTTGTCTCTGTGATTCATGGGCCGGCGGCCTGGGTCCACTCACACACACACGGGACCGGAAATAAATAAATAAAATTAAATAAATAAAAGTCAAAATAAATAAATTAATAAATAACTAAAGGCCTACTCAGCCACGCCGAGCCATCTGGCCATGAATTATGGATCATGACACTATTGAATCCTGCTTTTAGAACAACTGCCTCCGAAAGGGCCCCTGCATTATTCAAGCGGAGCGGATGCTCTCAGGGCGCGGTGGTCGTGGTGGTGGTGGGGGGGCATCGCTGTGGAGACGTGGCGAAGGCACGTGCTCCTGGATCACCCACCGCTCAAACACAGGCAAAGTGCATTATACACTCTTCATAATTAATACAAGGTCAAGAGTCTCTCTCATTCCTCTCTCTCTCTGTCTCTCATCCCTCTCTCTCTCTCTGTCTCTCATTCCTCTCTGTCTCTCATCCCTCTCTCCCTCTCTCAGGACAGTAATGGCATGTCGTGCTTTTCCAATAAGCGACAACATCAATATGCACTTTAATTTGACACCTAGGCACTTCATTACAGGCGATTACAGCTCAGTGGGCTCCTGAAGGCTGTAAAGAGGGAGTGATAGTTGTAGAAATACAGACAAAATTACACTAACAAACTAAAACTGTGTCAGATATGACATAATTATGTCTATATTATGCTAATTGTTGGGGACAGTATATTTATATTATTTTTCACCCCTTTAGCACAAGAAACAGCTGATATATGTCAGTTAATACTTTTGGTCCAGAAAAAAACATTTATAATGTCCCAGTGTTAACAGTGCCACAGTATTGTTTATATGGGTCACTTTACTCAGAGATAAATACATAAAAGCATATACACTACCAGTCGAAAGTTTGGACAAACCTTCTCATTCAACGATTTCCTTTGTTTTTATTATTGGCTACATTGTAGATTAATACTGAAAACATCACCTATTGC
>JBBPCX010000002.1:3339059-3353407 GCA_037974365.1 Hydrocynus forskahlii
TATACTGTCCACTTTCTGCCGTACCAAGCAAATTTCCCACTTGTGGGACTAATAAAGGCTTATCTTATCTTATCTCTCTTATGAGGCTATTTATCATTATCATGATACACTGTGTCATAATAAGCGGTAACAGATCATGGAAAAGGTCAGTAATAGAAATGTGTTAAAAGGATGTTTCATTAAAAAGGGCATAATTGGTTCTGGCAGGTTTGGTTCTGGATGTAGAGGGAAGCGGAGAAGAGAAAACCCGCTTTAAAACTGGGCCCTAGAAATGCATTAACATGTGAGATCTCAGAAAACATGCACCATAAGTTTTTACCAAGTCACGAGTCACTGATGCCATCAGTTGCGGCAGTTTTCCAGACACGGACAACAACTGCCTTTTTAATTTTAAGCAAGTTTTGTCTGAGATGTTTGTACCATTTACCCAACCTTTAATGCAGAAGGTTCTTTCAGCAGCTTGCTGGATCATTAGTGGAAAATTGGCCTGAGTCAGAGTGGACTGTTAGCAAAAACATAGTATAGTACTGCGGGTCTTTTAAAGACAGGTCTTTTAAAATAGCACCATAAAGAACCTTCAAAAAAGTTCTGTTAAGAACCATATAATAGAGGGTCTCCATCCTAGAGAATCAAGAACGCGCTGTCAGGATGTCTTACTGTTGTACTGCTCTCCAGCCGAGTCGCTAACTTCACCTACTAGCCTGTGAAAATCCTTTGGGTACAATGACTATGACCACTCCCAATCAGTAATGATACCAGGGCTGCCAGAGTGGGTGGGCACCACAAATTCATGTTTGAATTTAAATCCCAAGGACAGGGAAATAGGCTGCAAAAACTAAGTTCTGACGGTGGAGCTGAGTTTGATAAGCAATATTCAAACACTGCAGTCAGAAACATCTGCCGCAGGACACACACATACTTCATACGCAGGAACAGTGATGAGGAACATAACATTACCACACAGGTGATTTCAAGCATCCATGTTCTCGGTGTTAATGAGCTGACTGATGTTCAGAAAACTGTGGCTAGGTGTCTGAGAGAGTGTTGTTGGCGCAGGGGGGAGTAAGGCTCAGCAAGTGCATCATGCTGTGTTTACACGTGGCTGTTGAAAACGGTCTCACAGCAGAAATGGCGCATACAGCAGGTCTTGACGTAGCGTTCTATTTACTACTGCGGTCAATGGCTTTGTCACTGATGGCGGCAGAATTGTGTGTCGATACTGCATGAAGACAATGGAATATCCAATTTGCACTCGTCCATTGGCCTCTAACGTGTAAACACAACATGAATCCTGGAACAGAAATATATTATGTCTAACTGCTTTCTCTATCTAATTATTTAATCATTAGACCTTAATACTGAAAGTTAACTAAAGCAGTCGTGATAATTAATCTTTTACAGAGATTTACATCCCACTTGATCTGAAATGAAAATACTCATTAGAAGAAAAAAATCAGTTGCCTTGCTTGGATGATGAAATAATTAACTTCTATAAATAACATGATCAAGTAACAATGTTAAATGAGAAAAAGTACTATGCAACGCAATAGTATTACCTGAAATATTTTTCTCATGAAAGTCTCAGCAAGGGTTAATGTGTTTAGCAGCAGGAGAAAATGTTGTTTGTGTGGACCACCAACAGCATTCACACTTCATTTTGTCAAGAAATGAAGCAGAGAAACATTTTCCTCCATCTCCAGGAAGCATGTAAGAGTGTGCGCCTTAGTCCCTGAGCCCACATTACACATTTCATGGGGAAAGGCATTCTGAATGATAGCAGTTCAAGGCTGGAAAATATACAATGAATATGAAATAATACTCATCGTTTGGCGTATGTAATGGCCAATAATAATAACAAGCTACGCCGCTAACCTTTAGGCTACTATGAAGAACATTCTTCAAGTGTCCCACACTTTCTTGAGCCAACAGGGATATTTCATTTACACTAAATCAGTTTGAGGCAGTAGAGCTCTGTCATTAAATACACATAAATGCCTCCAAGCTTCATGATGTTTAACGAGTAAAACCAAGTTACCCAAGTTTAGCTGTCGAAGCCATTGCACTGGTGAAGCATTATTATTTCCTAGTCTGCATTTGATGCATTACTGCCATTTCAAATGGTGCAATTAGCCATCTGGTCATTGATACTCATACAATATACAGAACAACAGATGATAGACTCTGTTTCAGAAGTCGTATTTCTTGCTGTGTTGCTAATTATACAGAATCAATAACTAAGTAAATATACAGCTTGACATTAGTCTAGATTGTGAGATTATCAGAGATATGATCATGGAAACAGGATGGTTCTATTGTCAGGCCTAAGGCTGAACTAAGCATGTAGCTTAGACTAAAACTGCTGCAGGATCAGAATGACCCTTTAGTCATATAAAACCTGCTCACTGTTGGTCCCGTGGGGGTCCTGACCATTGATGAAGAGGGTAAAGTGGGTAGAGTAACAAGTAATGTAGTGAAACAGACACTGTAGACTATACTGTTTGATACTGTAAACTATAAAGCACACTTATACGGTCTGAGGAGCTGATAAAATTAAGCGAGATACAAAGCAGGCGGCTCTAATGAACTGATGTATTTTCAAATGGAGAGAAACTCATGTAAATGTCTGGGTTTGGTCTAGTTCCTTACACTGTCTGTATCCCTAGTGTGCTAAAGTCCTCACCAGGTTTTTCATGACGTTTGGTTTGGTTGGTTTCAGACTGCAACTGCTAAAGCATCCTAAGTAATACGTGAAGGTGAATGGTTGGATTGACAGCGATACAAGCATTCTCACATTAGTCATATTCCTTTCGTGGTGTCCAGTACCACCTGCTAATTGGGAATCCTCCAATCACACAATACTACCGATGCTGGGAGGGTGAAGGCCAGCATGTGCTTATCCTGACTCATGAGAAGACATCTTTTCAAACTGCTGCCAACACACCACTGGAGAGCACTCAAGGCACTTTTCCGTTGGAATACAGGAACCGTACCGTACCAAAACTGTGATGTGTAAACTGCGATGGCACCAAACTTGCAGCATGCTTTGATGTTCCAGTGTATCTCAGTTCGGTAACAGATTCTCTCCAGTTCATGGCCGGTCGTCCATGGAGTCGAACCGCATCCTTGCAGTCGAACCGGCGGAAATTTTTTTCTGTCAGAGCCACTTTTGTTATTGTGGTCTTTCACTATTTATAGTCTTGTTGGAGTTTTTAATTTTTTCTCTGCATTCTTTATCCATGTGATGAAAACCGAACCCAGATAACTCGTTAGTGATGTCCTGGATCACCTTCACATTTCTCACAGAGATAAAGATAAATTAGTTAACGCGTCATTAGGTTAGAACATTGGCTCAGTGGTGGGGAGGAGATGAAGGGCCATCCAATCCACCCAGCGAGAGCAAGGCTCATGATCTCCTGAAGATGAGACTACCACTGTATAAAACCCAGATCCATCCCTCATATACATTCTTGATCACTTCTGTTCTTCTTTATGATTGAATCATTCATCATTTGGAATTTAACCAATCAGGTCACTGATGCCTGACCATAAATATACTGAATGCTGAATTTCCTTGTTTGGTGTGGACCAATTTAATGCAGGAGCTTTCCTGGGGTAGAGTGTCTCTAATTGGTTGTTTTTCTTAATGGTATTTATTTATTTGCTATAATACTGCTACTACTTTTTCATATCCATGACTGTTGATTGGCCTTAAATTCACACTCATTTATATTAAATTTAAATTCAAAACGGCTAGCACCAGGTACGGCAAGCTTGAAAACAAAATGCCTAAAAAACAAAAGGCATAGAAAGAGACAATGACAAAGGGTTCCTGAAAATAAAAATGAAATAAATAATAAATAATGAAAAAGATTTTTTAAAATTTTAAGTTCAGTTCCCTCTCAGGCCCCAACATCAGTGAACTTACCAGTTTTTCCAAAAGCTACAGTGAAGTATTAGCATTAAACTGACTGCTGTTTTTCCTCGGCTGCCGATTTGGACCGAGTGATATTTTAAGATATGGAACATTATTAACCCTTATTGGGCATAGTGATCTTAGGCTTGTGTGCTCAGCCTTGGAAACCCATTTAATGAAGTTCTTGACACACAGATGACTGGGGGAAATTTCACGAACCAACCTGTGGTAAAGATAGCATCCTACCAGCTCAACCCATTCTATTGCCGGTATTTGTCTACACAAACCAGGGGAACTTCTATATAAGAAGTCGTTACTGTATGACGACAACTTACCAATTGTTGCGCTTCCGACGCGGATCTCTGCTGATTGTGTTCTAAGCGTTAATGTTATGGCCAATCAGTGTAAACTGTACAGCAGTGTGGTTAGAGAAAGAGAAAGATCTCCCAGCACCAAGTTCTGGACACCAAGCTCCACTGTTCTTTTGGAAGCAGTACTGAAGAGGATATTACAGTGATCTCGAGTTGGAGGCCAGTCATATTTGCTTTGTCGCCAGCACCAGTCTCTTTTCGGTGTGCGTGCCATGTCAAGTGCCCCTAATGCCAGCTTCTTGACAAAGCAATGAGGGGCTCCTCTCATTCCTCTTGTTTCTTCCCAGATGACACAATGTCCCCATTCCGTCACCATCAAAGAGACATAACAAGATGCAGAGAGGCTGGAAAACGGTCCATTATGGTCTGCCAGAGGGAGCGCAGGCACCATTAGGGAATGATATCTGTTGCAAATAATGCATGTATCCAGTCTTGCATGCTCCGTCTTGTCAAGGAGCGAGAAGTGAAGTCGTACATATATAGAAATGTGCCGCCACAGAGACTCATCGTGTCTCTTGCCGTATTTCCCTGGGTCTTGCTCTTTCTCTGTCACTCCTCAGAACTGGTAGTTTAGCATTTTATGACCAAGTCAAAGGTTGATCAGTTTGATCACTATGGAGGTTGATTACAGGGATAATGGACTGGATTACCAGTTACAAACCATAATATAATATTTATGGAACAATAATCCAAGTTTCTTTTTTGCAAGAGTCTGTCTCACTGTCTCATACGGCCTGTCACAACCTCAGAAATAGAAAGAAGTAAAAATAGAAGTAGCCTCTGTTGTCAACATAACGCCCGCAGAAATGCTGCAGTGTACGTCATTCTAGAGAACTGTGCGCTTCCAACTTTGTGGCAACAGTTTGTAGAAGGTCCTTATCTGTTTCAGCATGACAGTGCATCCCCACACAAAGTGAGTTCCATAAAGAAAATGGTTTGCCAAGTTTGCCTGGCCTACACAGAACCCTGACCTCAACCCCGTCCAACACCTCTGGGATGAACCAGAGCCAGTCCTTATCACCCAGCATGAGTGGCAGACCTCACTAATGAACTTGTGGCTGAATGGCAGTGAATCCCTGCAGCCATGTTCCCGAAATCTAGTGGAAAGTCACTGGAGAAGAGCAGAAGCTGATATCGCTGCAAACCTCCTATTAATGCCATTGGTTCTGCATTGAGATCTTGAATGTGCACATGAATGTGATGTCCACACATTTTTGAGCAATTAACGTTTTGATAGGGCTTCACAGCTACAATATATGGCCAAAAGTATGTGGACACCCTTCCAAATAGCTAAGCACATCTCCATTGACAACTACTGGCAATAGAATGCGTTGTGCTGAAGAGCTCAGTGACTTTGAAGATGTTACGATACTTCCTTTGGTTTGTGAAATTTCCTCCAGTCATCTGTAAGTGTTAATATTGTGAATGGAAGCATTTAGGAGCAACTACAGCTCAGCCATGAAGCGCTAACCCAGCCAAACTCACAGAGCAGGGCTGCAAAGTGCTGAAACACAGCATCTAAAATCAGCTACCACAGTTTCACTCCACCTCTGGCAGCAACATCTGTACCAGGCCTGTGTGTCAAGAGCTTCATTAATTGGGTTTCCAAGGCTGAGCACATAAGCCTAAGATCACTATGCCCAATGCCACGTGTAAACGACTGGACTCTGGAGCTGAGGAATCGTGTCCTCTGGAGTGATGCATCATGCTTCACTATCCGGCAGCCTGATGGATCATTCTGGATGGATGGAGTCTTTAATTTAAAGTTGATTAAGTTTTGAACACGAGCAGCTGCGATCCATGCTGGAAGCACAACAAATGGTAAATCGTCATCAAGTTTCCCCGGTTTGTGTTGATGCCTGAGGTGTCAGACGCCGTGCTGAGTTTTGTTTGGTGTTCCTGTGTCACATAGAACCAAAGTTTTTGTAATTTAAAAAACATGTATTAATTATAATAACTGCTACTGGGTTTTTAAAAACAGTGCCACACACAAATGAACAAAAAGAACAAAAATTAACACATTTCTTTAATTTTACTGAAATTAGAGTTTACTGATACACTCTGAGTTCTGAGGGTAAACACCGGTTCTAGACTCTTTTACACCGTTTATATTTACTGAAATCAGAGTTTACTGATACACTCTGAGTTCTGAGGGTAAACACCATTTGTTTTTGATTTTCAGTCACTGGGCCTATTCAACAACAGAACATTAACAGAACTCCAGTACATGAGAATTGATATCCAGAAGAATGGTGCAGGGCTCCAGTTTGGCCACAATTTTAGTTTCCAACTGACTTAATACGGAACCACTGGATGTTGACATGCCATCTGTGCAGAAACTAGATTATTAGGAAATGTGGAAATGCTACCAATTTGCAAGCACATCCTCAGGATACTTCAGCCCACTCAAGGTTCTTTTGCAAAATTTCGGAAGTATTAGAAATGCTACTCACTTGCTACCAGACATCAGCAAACAAATCCCCAAAACTATGAAGCGTGGATGAAGCAAAATAAGGTTTTACTTCATCCATGTAAAAAATATCATATATTCTCTCGTCCATGCATGTTTTTTCTTTTAATCTGCAACTCTTGTCCAGCAGTGGCCAGGCAGCAGGAGTCAGTAAGCTATTTTTTATGACCTCTTGAGCATGGGGACGAACTGTGAGCTAAATGCACGTTTACCAACCACTACCATGTCAGATTTACTGCTGTGCTGAGAATGATCGACCACCTACTGAGTGGTGGTCCTTTAAGGGTCACCATTGATGAAAGGGGTAAAGGGGGGCTAACAAATGTTGAGGAGAAACACAGGAAGCACGGTCAGTAAATATAAACTGCAAATTGCAGCTATATGGTCGACTGAGCTGTTCAAATTGACACTGAGTGAAAATAAATCGGCCTTGATTTACAGTACTGTGTAAGTCTTAGGCACCTGAGAAAACTGTGGATTTGTGTATGCCTGGTTCATATCATCTGATGGTCGACCAAAATGTCATGTTTAAAACAATAAAGTGCTTTTTTGCTATGATTCAGAGTCAAGTGTTACCCCTTTTTTGTCTTATATCAAAGGAAGAGCCCATTTGACACAGTTCATATCCAGCCAATCAGCCACAACTTTAAAACCACTGACAGAATTACTTCAATCCAGTGGCACCTGTCAAGGGTGAGTGAATGAACAGTCAGTTCTTGAAGTTGATGTGTTGGAAGCAGAACAAAATGGGCAACTGTATGAATCTGAGACGTTTTGACAAGAACCCAGCTGTGATGGCTAAACTGGATCAGGTCATCTCCAGAACATCAGGTCTTGTGAGGTGTTTCCAGTATGCAGTGGTCAGTGCCTACAAAAAGAGGTCCAAGAAAGGGCAAGGGATGGACCGGTTTACAAGGTCATGGACACCCAAGGCTCAGTGTTGCACATGGGGTGCAAAGGTTAGTCTGTCTGGTCCCACAGAAGAGCTCCTAAGCACAAACTGCTGGAGCGCGTTCATGCTGGCGATGATAAAGGTGTCAGAACGCACAGTGCAGCACAGTTTGCTGTATATGGGACTGCACGGCTTCAGAAGCACCTACAGTGGGCACGGGCATGGGTGATAAGACAGCACACCTTCAGAGGTCTTATGAAGTCCGTACCTCAACGTGTCATAGAGATTTTGGCAGCACGAGGGGGACCTAGAACACTTTAGGAAGATGGTTTCAAGTTACTTTTGTGTGCAGTTAATGTTTGTATGGTGCACTTGGAAGCGTAGGCACTTCACAGAAAGGGTTTGATTCCTGGCTGAGGGTCCCTTCTGTGTGGAATATCTATATTCTACCCAAGTCCCTGTGGGTTTCTGCCAGGATCTCCTGTCCAAGGACATGAATGTCAGGTGGCCAGGGGATACTAAATTGCACTGAGATGTGTGTATGTATGTGTGTGTGTGTGTGTGTGTTTTTCTGCCACGTGACGGACTGACAACCTGTCTCTGCCTCCAGGACCCCCTGTGACCCTCGGCAGGATAAGCAGTGCAGATAATGGATCAAATCATTTCTACTGATCAGAAGGACAAACGTGACACAAGACAAAATAACAATAATATGCATTATATATCAGTCTGAGACTAATAGGTACCAAAAGCCTGACTGAATCTTTAAAATCTTTTGAAAAAGTCTAATCATTTGAAATTTGGTCATTCGGGCCTAGCTAAAAACTCATCAGCTGTACTGACTGGAAAACAGATCTTAAAAGTGCACAAAACATATGCACCATTAAGTGATTTTAATTGAGAAGCCTTTTGTGTTTTTTAAGATTTTGGTTGCCAAATGTGTCTTAGACAGACAGGCATGCATTTACACTTGTAGGCCTGTAACATCTGGCTAAAATATGTCTGAAAGGGATTGAGGGTTGAGGAAAATTAATTTTAAATGGTACATTTACAACTGCCTGACTATGATACCCACTATTAATCAATATCTGTGATACTCGAGACGTTTACCAGGAGTAAATGAAGACAAAGATATGAAGATGTGCCAGATGAGCTTTGTTCTGGATGGTGGATCTGTATCCCTGGATCAGTCAGGGACATGTATGAGGAGCATTGTTAACAGCTTCAGCTGAAATGGATTTAGAAACTTATCTCAGCGTGAAACATGAGAAAGCACTTAGGGTTATATATGGCTGTGACATTTTGTTGGTTAAGCACGGTGAGTGTTTAGTGAGAAATATGGGTCTGAAGGATGAGTTCTCCTTACTTCAGCGTGAAAACACCAGAAGCTGCAATAAGTCTTAAATTTGAGTTATAAGGCCTGATTCTAACAAACCAGACAAACGATGTAATGCATAACTCTAGTGTTACATCAATTAACATGCCCCATGAGAGAAAATATGGTAAACATTAGAATGCCTAAATTCTAATTTTTACACACAGTTAAACACAGTATTGATTCAGGTAACACTGAGATATACTGTATGTATATATATATATATATATATATATATATATATATAGATGCATGCACAGTGCTCTGCATAACAGCTTTAATGCAGTGGATGAAAGCCTATTGGTACAACTACTGGATGTGGGCAGGGCCTAATTTGAATATTCAGCTGGTTACATCCCAAATTATACACATTAGGTATTATTTGCAGCCACATTTAACCAGCAAGGCTGTTAAAAGGATGGAGAATGTTAATATATGGTGAAATATATGGTGGTCACCATATCTCAAAAATGTACATATAGTGATATTTATGCCAGCACTATTAGTCTCTTGTGAGGCTAACACTATGAGCTCAGAGCCTCAAACCTGTTTGTTGGGGCAGTGGATGAAGCTTCAGCTGCCACTTCCATGGTGGTCCTCACATTCAAAAGGTCATGACACTTTTAGAGTCTTCATAAAAGCTGTATTCGCTGAGAGGTTACAATCGCGGCTTCTATTGCAGCATACGGCAAGTAAGCAGAGCTTAAGCTGACTATTGATAAACTGCCCTCTGCTGGATACATTTTGAACTGCTGTGACAAAAAACATTATGTTTCCACCCATCCATTATTTTTATCCTAACAAGGGTTGCTGGGGGAGTGCAAGCCTATCCCAGTGGTCATAGGGTGAGAGGAGAAACAAGTCAATTATAGGTCTTCAATTAAGGGTATTTTAAGAATGGAAATAGTACCTGCTAGGAACAAATATTTAAAGCTTGTAAATGCTATGCAGGGGAGATATATGGTAAAAAAATGTAACAAAAACAAGTGCAAACTACTACTAAATGCACTAAATGTCCCTTGTCTCTTGTCTCAAATCATTTAGCACTAAGACTTCCCCAGCTGTGCATAATTGCAGCACTATGATGGTGCTGTTCTTATCAGCCGTAATGTGTTATGCAAAATCTCAATTTACCAAGAGCATCCTTGAAAGTCTTTGCCACTCTCTTCAAGCCATTCCCAAACTTACCAGCTTTACTATTTCATAAGGCCCTTCTGTCAACTTTCCTTAAGCTAAAAGAACTGGCACACCACATGTTTGACAACTTCACCGGACTTGATCAAATGTGTCATTAGTGTCTGGTGCATACGCAATCCAACCGCCTCAGCAGTTTCTTGGAAACGTTCATGGTTAGCTGTGCAGCAAATGGACCTACATGCAGCGAACATCCACGGGCGGCCCAGTCCCTTTACTTTCTTTAATGCTTTAAAGTAATTACTCCTCTGGTCATTTAAACTCATTGAGGCTGGCACAGTATTCAGTGAGAGGAAATTAACATGGCACATTTCCCAGTGCTGTGAGTGCTCAGAATGATTAGCCTTTTATTCCTCCTGGCTTGGCATCCAAAACATAGTATTTGTATTTCTTTTATTAGACCTTAAACGGTAAGCCTGCCGTTGTGAGAGGCAGCACTCAGCTCTCTCGCTGCCTATTAGAGATGCCTGCTCCCGACATGCCGTCAGTACAGGCTGTGAAAGCAGGGCTGATGATGAAACCAGCGTGTGTTTGTGTGTGTGTGTGTGTGTATGTGCGTCTGTGTTTTAGTACATTTCAAGCCATAAATGTTCAGCTTTTGTAGGAAAACAAGGCTACAGGAGCTCCAAATGGTTCTAACTTCATAAAGTGCTTCTTATACTTGAATGTGTGTATATATTCCCTGGTGATCTAGTGGTTAGGATTTGGCGCGCTCACCGCTATGACCCGGGTTCGATTCCTGGTCAGGGAATTAATATTTGGAGCAGCTGGTGGCCTAGTGGTTAGGGAGTTGCCCCTGCAATCAGAAGGTTGTGAGTTTGAATCCTAGCACTTCTAGTGTCATCACCGAGGTACCGTCCCCACACACTACCCTGGGTGCCCTATCGGTGAATGGGTTAAATGCAAATAAAAAATTCACGCTGTGCTGTGTTCATGCGTGACTATAAGGCACCCCCTTATACATAAATATTATTACAAATTACAAATATGTAATACAAACGGGATGTATATATTTGTTGCATTATGTGTACTTCTTTGTAACAATGTCAGTAAAAAATCAAGACAAAGCTCATTTCAAAATTTTGACCACATAATCTGTTATATCAACCACAGCTAGTACTTAAATATGAGAAAGCTGAGACTGATCTGAGATGCGTGCTGTAGGGTGTCTGCGGGCAGGCAGGTCTGGAAAGGAGTAGAAATTCCCTGGTGGAGACTTTGTGTGCTTCATAAACGTAAATAAACTGCTGTACTGATCAAATGAAATAGAAACAGATCTTCAAAACACCGCAACAGACTGATCTGTGTCCTTCTAACAAACTGAAAATTACTCACTTATTTTCAATTCTGATGAAATAATGTACAAATACACCATAGAAGGTAATGAAAGAATCCTCAGATACAAAATTATGCAGCACTCATAATCCCCACAGGCGGTCAATCGATCCTCAAAGTATCTTTTTCCATTTGAAAACATTTTACTCACTGTATAATGTTTAACCACTGGGATGCTCTTATCGCTGATATGATATCTGTGTTAATAATCCATAAGGGCCAGCTTTTCTTACACTGACACACATGCAGCGTTCCCTGGCAGACTCTGTCTTCTTTCATTCTTTTGTTCTGTAGAAGCCATGCCATTAGTCTGGGCTTTGAGAGTCATGTTATGTCGTGTAAACTTTAATGTCCACAGTGATGAAGGGTCTGACAAACAGAGCAAGGCCAGCGAGGAGCAGAATAAATAATTCACAACTGACCTGCCTCTTAGGATGAAGGGACACTGTGACACTGACAAAGGCAGCAAAATAAGGATGGATGGATTGACGAATGAATGGATGGATGACTGGACAGATGCATGGATGAGTGATTGGATGGACTGATGGATGGATGGGTGGATAGATAAATGGATGGATAAATGGATGAATGATGGATGATGAATGAGTGAATGAATGGATAGGTGGATGGAAGAATGGATAGATGGATGGATGGGTGGATGGATGGATGGATGGATGGATTGAATGAACAGATGGATGGATGGATTGATTGAATGAATTGATGGATGGATGGATGGATAGATGGATGGATTTAATGAATAGATGGATGGATGGATTGAATGAACAGATGGATGGATGGATTAAATTAACAATAGTAATGAAGTGGAATAGAACTATATATTTTTTTGTCATACAGTAGTAATATGATAAAAAAATATGGTGGATTTTCACTGTATTTAAGGCTATCCAGTCCATTTTTCTTTAGTAATGTATTTTGGAATCAGTGAATGGTGCCATGTTGTTGTTCAGTTAAGTCCATTTATAGTATTTGGCCTTTTTAAGAACTCAAGGAATCATCAAAAAAAATGTGAGATTACTCAATTACTAATATGATCGATAGTGACAGTCCAACGCCAAGCAAAGGAAAGTGAAATGCACATTAGAGTCAGTGCAGTCTAGCTGCCACACTAACCTGTGCAAATCAAGTCCACGCTTCTGCCACATTAGGCAATTATTTATGTAAGCTTTAAAGAGTGGCAGTGTGTGTGTTTGTGTCATGGGTGTGTGTGTGTGTTTGTGTGTGTGTGTGTGTTTGTGTGTGTGTGTGTATTTGCTCAAACCAAGACTAAAGCCCACAGTGTCCTGGAGTTGTTGCAGTCATTACTAGTTCTCTTACCAAAGATGCACGAATATTGAAGTTCTAGGCCCAATATGATGGCCAGTAAAAAAAGGTCTCAAACAAACAATTGACTTGTATTATTTTTCATTCTTTTATTTGGTTGGAACAAAAATTGGGAAAAATGCAAAAAAGAAGAGAGATAACTACTAACTACTACAATGAAGATTCCTCAATGTAATGAGGTAATTCACCGTGTTTTAATTCAGTGTACAGGGGTCCTTGGGCTCCGACAGTCTCCACACATGACGTTTCAAGTTTACAACGCTCACGCCCATAAAAATGTTAAAACTGACACGAGTGTTTTGGACCACGTGTGTGAACTTGTTTGGTTGCGCGCGGCGGAAGAATACACAGTAAAGCGGCGTATGAGTGAGGGAGTTGGCGTCCCCAGTACAGTACAGTGTACCTCTGTAATGACTTCATTCGATGTGATGATGTAGTTAAATGTAGTGCAGATTAATTCACTGCTTGGTTTTAAACAGAAATAAACAAATAATTATCCAGCTCTTTATTTTACTCTGATTTCCACAAATAAAAATAGTCTGAAACAGTCGAAAACCGATGCTTGCTCTCCTGAAAGTTCTCATGCGTTCAAAGATCTTGTGTTTTGTTCCAAAGACCTAAAATAAAAGAAATGCGTTTATTTTTGTTCCAAATGTTCATCCGTGTGTGACACCGTTTTTAAAACCCCAATAGTGGTTATAATTATTACGTTTTCAAATTTACAATAACGTGGCACAGGAACACCAAACAAAGCTCAGCAGGACGTCTGACACCTCAAGCATGAACACGAGGTGGAAACTTCCATATAAGGAGCTGTTTTGCTGTATGATAACTATTTACCATTTGTTGCGCTTCCAGCAGGGATTTGTGCAGCTCGCGTTCTGATGTTTAAAAAAAAACAACAATCAGCCACAACACTGATTACCACTGACATGTAAATTAATAACACTGATTACCTTGCTACTATGGCGTCTCTTGGGGTGGTATGGGGGGGGGCAGTGTAAGGATCTGTGACTCTTTGACAAGAACCAAACTATGATGTCTGGATCTCCAGAACAGCAGGTCCTGTGAGGTGTTTCCAGTATGCAGTGATCAGTACCTACAAAAAGAGGTCCAAGGAAGGATGACTGGTGAACGAGACAGAGGGACAAGGTCCTTATGCTGGAAAAGTGATTCTATGACAGTAAATGTGACTGTTAAAAGGGAAACTCAGATCAACCAGTAGAGGTGGGACTAATAACTGCATTTTTTAAAATCAGCAAACACTATATTAGCCCTCCTAATTACAAAGGTCTCTGATCTCATACCTGTCACAGAAACACTGCTCAGACTGAGCTACAACACACTGACAAACACACACACACATACATACACATACATACACACACACACACACACACACATACATACACACACACACACACACACACACACATACATACACACACACACACACA
>JBBPCX010000002.1:3353507-3369400 GCA_037974365.1 Hydrocynus forskahlii
TAGTCGACTGAAACTTGACTAGACTAAAAAGAGTTCAGACGTGACTAAGACTAATGAAAAGTAAAATGACAGCTTGACGCAAAGACTAGACTAAAACTAAAATTAAGACAGGCCGCCAAAAACAACACTACTCCATTGTTGTTGGGTTTTTTTGCACAGTAAAAAACAGTGGCTTCTTTCGACGTTGTGATGACATTTCGACCAGTCAGAAAGCAGTGATGCAGTCAGCTCGACTGCAGCCCACTTTCAGCCCTGCTGTCGAGCAGCTCGGGTTTGGCTCATTTAAGGGTCCGTTTATTTGTAATGGAAAAACTTTTGCTGGCGGTACAGCACGGTTCCTTGTGCCAGTGGAAAAGCTCCACTTGATTCATCATAAAACCCAGTAACTCACCCGAAGCTGTGATTGGTCATCCAGTGAGAAACACTGATTAGTCTGAGGTTCATTTGCATATTGCAGCCTTCTGCAATATCAGTATTACAGACTATATATTGTACTGCCCTACTTGTGATTCAACATCCCCTCCCCCAACCTTGATAGCACCCCAGTTATATCTGGAGATGGTCTGAGGGTTTGAATAAAGTGGATGCGGTCCAGCCCAATTGGCTGGTGTTCCTAAAGGCTTCATAAGAATTTGATTGTTTCTTTCGAGGGCACGCTCGCATTCGCCTGGTATGATGAAGCTGCTGAGACATCTGCCTAATGAAGCAACACACAGCCCTGCAACAGCAAGGCCACACACTAATAGACTCACACTCAAACGCAACAAGGTTTGTCACCATGTTAGAGGGTTCATAAATTATAGACTTTTCAGGAACATTTCAACTAAATATTTTCTCAGGCATACAAAATGAACGAAGCCTCGTTACAACAGCCGGCTGCCTGAAGGGCTGAGCTTTGAAGTAAGGAAGCACTTGCTCCCCTTCCCAGGCACTCAGAGTCATGGCCTATGATTGGCTGAAAGGGGCCAAATCAAAGGGACCATATTTTTCCACTTAGACTACTGCTCTATAACATTTTGTGGGTTTATTTTATCAT
Source organism: Hydrocynus forskahlii (assembly GCA_037974365.1). Classification (NCBI taxonomy): domain Eukaryota; kingdom Metazoa; phylum Chordata; class Actinopteri; order Characiformes; family Alestidae; genus Hydrocynus; species Hydrocynus forskahlii. Next base: position 3,354,544 of record JBBPCX010000002.1, read on the forward strand.
GTCTATTTCAAGCCTCTCTTTAATCCCATAGAAATAAACTGTGTGTGCACCGTTAAGATTGATCAGCGAAAATCGCCTCGGCTCTGATTGGCTGCCCTGCATTCAGAAGCCGCTCAGGCTGAAACACTTCTTATAACTTCGTCGTGAATGGCCGGGGCTAAAATGCCATAATAGGCAGGTGTAACCCGCAATCACAAAATCAATCCATTTTTTAATTTCTGTTTCAAAATGTAATCCGTTTCTGCGAATTCATGCAAAGAATACATGGGAAGTAAGCCAGTTCTGAATTTGCTGTTCTCAAGATGTAACAAAAACCAACATACAGCCTACAGCAGTAGCTCCCCCCACTAACAATGAAGTTATAGGGAGTGTTTAAACCTGTACTACTTTTTGAAGGTGGCACAACACAGGGTGACCTATCAAGAGACCAGTTAACTATTTTAATGGCTCAGTAACAAAAAAACCCTTTTAGGTCTAAGGAATAAAGAGAGGTTGAAAAATGGTTGTGTTAAACTGAATTATAACGGTCTTAGGTACTCATAAGTAGAAAAATGAAATATTTAAAAATATTTGGTCCCCTGTGGCAAGGTTTACATGCTACATAGACTCTTTATTAGCATAAATAATCACAATTGAATCATTTATAAAATAAACGATATGTCTGTGTCATGAGCCAGGGCTACTGAATAGGGCCTGGGTCTGTGGAAAGCAGTCTGGATGCAGGGAGAAGAGATTTGGGTCCACCTGCCTTCAAACCAGTGGAGCCTGTTAGAAACTGATTTGTGGCAGTCCCTTCAGAGCTGGGCCTGCCTGTTACTGAGTACTGAATGGATTTTCACCCTCTTGTTCGATATTATGGCATAAATTAATATTTAATGGTTTTTCTTTGTCTATTCTCAGTCAGAGTGTGCTCCACACAGTAGCCTCAACACATGCAGTAAAGTACAATAATATAATAATAAGGATGATGAAGAAAAAGAGCAGATAAGAGCACATGCACATGTACACACAGAGGACATAATGTTTAACCCTTAGAACTCAGTGTAACAGTAAAATCTGATTTCAACAAAGAAAAAAATCAATGTAAATTAGTCTAAAAACGGTGTTTGTGGGTTTTTCCCACCTGCTTGTGGGCGGAGACTATCTGGAAAGTTCTCCTGGGTTCAAAGATCTTGTGTTTTTTCCGTTTGTTTCTAAGACCTAAAATAAAGGAAGTTTGTTCATTTTTGTTTTTATGGGTTGCATATGACTCCAATATTCCAACCTCAGTAGTGGTTTTTATTATTACATGTTTTTAAATTATAATAACTTCGGTTCTATGTGGCACAGGAACACCAAACGAAGCTGACGTCTGACACCTCGCGCATCAACGCAAACTGGGGGAACTTCCGTATCAGGAGTTGCGCTTCTGGCATGCTGATCGTGTTAACATTTTGTGATAATAGCCACTATGTAAAGTGGTGGATCAAACTCCTTCTTGCAATCAGATCTGTGGAGTCCCTCTCTGTCTTCAAGCATCGTGTGAAGACCCCCCTCTTCAAGGAGCACCTTGGTGACTAACCAGTCCTCTCATTTATCTCTTATACATCATTTCCTATACATAAAAAAAAAAATCATGGGCACTTACCCTTTTAGTTTTCCTTACTTGTGTATTAACCTTTGACTTTTTTCTTTCTGACAGGGTTTGTTAAGGTGTGGCAGTAAGTTAGCTGGCAGTAACTTGGTAAAAAGCAGGTGCTGATTTGAGGTATAAAGAACAGATGTGGACGACTTAAGCACTGATGTACATCGCTCTGGATAAGAGCGTCTGCTAAATGCCGTAAACGTAAATGAACGTAAACATAAATCTGCCCCAGTAGAGTCTCGTCTCCACAGACAGGGGGAACAGGGGAGCCCTTGCTGGGTCACCCCGCGTTACGATGACGAGGCCGTGCCGCAGAGCAGCGCTCTCTCATAATTGATCTGCTTTTGTCTCCACGAGGTCTAGAGGTTAACGAGGGGCAGAGCCGGAGGGCTAAAGGACACTGTGTTATCTAAGCATCAGCCTCAGGTTCGCATGACGAGGCACAAACTGATACGACGGTTTCAGTGGCCTTTTGTGCCACTTCGTCACCGTCGACAGTCAGGGCTAAAGACTCCAGTTCACATTCAGCCAGCGTCTAATTCACAATCTCTTTTGCTTTCTGTTTATATTCTAAAAATACGATTTCACAAAACAAGGTGCTGATCCTGAACTATGCTTCTTGATTCGCTGTGATTGAGAAATCTGGGCTGTCATCCAAATTAAATTTGACAAACTTTAAAAAGGAACATTTCACCAATATAAAACAAATTCTGCATAATTCAGTTGCTGAAACAGTCATTCAATGCGGTTTAGTGCGAAATGGTTCACTGTGGGGACACTTAGTATTTTCTTTACAGTGGTGGTGAATGGAACCAGACGTCTCCCACATGATTACAGCCATTTTATTTACTCTCCAAACCCACCAGTGAACCTACACGAGTCTTCAGGGTGCTGGACATGGAATGTTGAGGATGGTAAAATAATAGCTTCATATAAACATATTTATATATTTGCATACACACGTCTATATTTCTATTTTTTATTATTTGTATAGTGTACATTTTACTTTCAATTTTGTTAAATGGCCCTATAAAGTGTGGCAGTTTGACTCACACTGAATGTATTTTATTACCCTTTTCTACAATGAGACACAAGAGCCTTAAAATGGAATACAAGAAATGGCACTGTTGGTAATGGGGAGGTAAAGCCTTCCAAGACCCATTTAAAGCAAATACACACGTTTAGACCCACTCTCAGATGTTTCAAAAACTAAACAATAAGCTGCTTTTAAAATATTATTACAAGAAAATATTAGAAACATTTAAAACAAATGTAACTGACTGGTGTTGAAGACTAATGTAAAAGTATACACTGTAAGTGCAGTTAATATATAAGTTTATGTACAAGTTTCATCAAAATAGCCCCTCCCAGCATGGATCTGCCGCATCTTTTCCAGCAGTTTTAGAGAGTAACTTGTACCCAAACCCTCCCAGCACCTTTTCAAGCAGCAAACAGTTCTATCTCATTTTCTGGAGCTCGTTTTGAACTTGTGGGTCTCCAGCTCGTCCATGGAGCTCAATGGGAGAAAGATCTGGAGACTGTGGCGGATGAGAAGTCACTCTCTAAACTTTCTGCTCTTCCTTGGAGTGGATATTATTTTGGCACAATTTTGTTTGGGAAGTTTGGGATCATTATCCTGTTGGACAGTGAATTTTTGTCCAGTGATGTGTAAACCGGAAGGAACTGTGTGATGCTCAAGAACGGAGAGGTACTTTTCATTTTTCATGATCAACACAAAGTGAATGTCAATCACTAAAGAAAGACCTGATGTGTGTCTTCAGAACCAGTAGTTTGAGCCTCGGGGGCTGAATAATGTGCTACTACAGACTATAAAATATTAAAAACCAGACAGTTGTTTTAAGTTTTTCTAATGTTTGCTTGTAAACTTGTGAAAAAGCAGCGTTATTTTTTGATCCAATCGTGGGCCAAAGCGTCTGCCTGTAAAGTATAAAACCATTTCAGCAGCAAGTCTGAGATGTATTGGCCACATGTTGTAGCAATAGAAACACCCCAAACCCCACCCGCTACTGTCACAGCGCCCCCTGCTGCTCTGGTTATGGAAGAGACCATCCTTCAGCACTTCCAGGTCACCACCGGACACGAGTTTCTCCTCTGAGTGTATTTTTCATTCCGTATCCCACTCAGGATGAGCTGCTCAGCACAAATAAAGGTCCAGTTTAGTTAAACTTCACCTCATCGTTTTTCGCTGTGTTGCGACAAATCACTGTGTTTTAACTCACACAGTTCATGACAGGAGGATAATTATCTAGACAGCCTCTTCTTGTAAACACTGACTGTGTCGCTTTTCTTTTAAATGGAACAGAAAAACGAGGAGCAGCGCATCCGATTGGCTGTTGTACATGAGCTGATTTGCATATTTTCCATATAGTGACTGGGTTTCAGTCTGGCTGACTTTACAGATTAAACACTTACGGGCTAAAATACCAGTCACATGAAGAAAAGAGCTGTAAATGGAGTCCTTATAATTAATTCCACTTCAAATATTGGTTTGTTTTAGTAATGAGACTTTGGTCAGCTAAATGTCACAAAAAATAAGTTTGACATCGATTAAATATTCAAGGTTTAGTGAATTATTGAGGCATCATTGTTCCTACATCCAAAAAAGAAAACATTGAAATGTCATTAAAATATTTTCAATTTTGGGTCCCAGTACATCAGTATCTGTCTTTATGAGAATAACTGTAAATTCATATCTCAGTGTCTGTGAGTCTGTATTTCTGTGCCTTGTAATCACATAGAAGTTTCCCATTTAGGCCTGTAAAGCACAGGGTTGGGGTGGAGGGCAGGAAGTGTGTGTGTGTATGTGTGTTTATGTGTGTGTGTGTAAGTGTGTGTGTGTGTGTGTCGTGCGCTGCTGTGTCCTTGAATCAGTCTGGCTCCGAGTCCTCTGAGTCTAATTACCTCCGAGTGTCCATACTGTCCACACCACACCCTCTCATTCTTTCTTTCTCTCTTTCTCTTTTCTCTTTCTGTGTCTGTGCATCTCTGCTCTTCTTCCTTCCTCTGTTTCTGGGATCATCTCTCTTCCTTCTCTCTCTCTGCTCTTTTTCTCTCTCCTTCTTTCACTCTCTCAGTTCTCTCTCTCTCATTCAATCTCTTAGTTCTCTCTCTATTCCTTTATATCACCCTCTCTCTCTCCCTCTTTTATTTTTCTCTCATTTCCTCTACATCACCCTCTCTCTCCCTCTCTTATTTTTCTCTCTGTTCCTTTACATCACCCTCTCTCTCCCTCTCTTATTTCTCTCTGTTCTTCTACATCTCTGCTCTTTATCCTCCCTTTCTGTATTTCTCCTGTTTTCTCACTCTCCGCTCCTTCTTTCTCCTTTTTTCCTCTCTCTGTTCCTCTGCATCTGACTCTTCCCTCTCGATGTTTCACCTGTCATCTCCTTTCTCTCCTTACCAATTCCTTTACGTCTCTGCTCTTTATCCTCTCATTCTCTCTCTCTCTCTCTCGCCCCCCCCCTCACCCTGTCTATTATTTCTTTCATTTCATTCCTCAGCTATTGTTCTATATTCCTGAAGGAGCTGTAGACATTGTTTGTCACTGGCACACTAATATCACGCGCTGCAGCAGAGGTAGAAGGTCATTTTGTTAAATGAGCAACATGAATGGATGTTTTGTTAATTAGTTAGGTGAATTAATTTTTAAATGAAGACCCCAGAGATTACTGGCATAATTTAGTATGCAGAATTACACGTCTACTCCTTGTTCATTTGTCAGAGACAAACAAGAACACGTGTTGTAAAAACGCAGCGCAGCTCTGAGTAAAGGTGTATTATTACTGTTTGATCGTGTTAGCGGAGCGCTCGCTGTCGCCCCACTCGGTGGACTGGATCCGCACTGACGCATTTACCACCTCAGTAAGTCTCGTCACGGGACAGTCGAGGCTACTAAGGCATGCCTTTTTCTCCAAGTGTTTTCACTGACAGCTCAGTAACACATATACTGAGAAACCACGTTTATTAAAGGACCCGTTTTTGTGATGTCACAACATGCTGCATCTTTAAATATAATCATCCACACTCAAATGCAAATGTTTGAACACCTTCTTGTCAAATTACATGCTTTGTTGATTAGGAATGCACATTGATAACTGGTCCTAAACTGGTCCCAGTTCTTGACTGGTCAGTACTGAACTCTGGAGAGTCTCCTGTTCAGACGGTGCTGCTGTGGGTGTCAATACATTCTCACACAGCTGCCTTTCCAAATGGTAGATGCTGGATTGGATCAGTGGAGGGACGGAGTGTCGGTCTGTTGATGGGAGAATGGGATTCCGTCCACCCATTCAGGCTGAAGTAGGAACCATAATGTACCAGTGAGTGTCACTGGACCCCTAACATAACGTCTTCAATCATAAACTGCTCTGAATTAATGCACTTTTTAAGGATCTGAGTATAAAACCTGTTTTAAATCTTGATCTGTCTACTTCAAAATTCTATTGCTTCAATAAAAAGACTGGAGTGAACAAAGTGTAATATTAACTGAGGGTATTAGAAAACAAAGCTTTCTTTCAGAAAAGTAATTTACAGTCATATACGACAATGCATCATGTTGAAATACCCAGCATATCACAAATCTTTAAATATTGCAATAAAACTGCACTGTACACATGATGCCATCATATTGTGTGGCCTATTAACGCTTACTAAAGTCAGATATTTCTCACTGGGGCAGAAACGTTCCAGTCATAAGGCAGAAAAAGGTCAGCACACACACGTACAATTGACAATAGTTCACTGAGCACCATATTTTGTGATTTACTGCCAGTTACGTGTGTGTGTGTGTGTGTGTGTGTGTGTTTCAGCCTTATGATAGCTTATTGGAATGTTTCTATCTGTAAGAATTAAGAAGAAATATGATGGCATCATGTGTCCAATACAATTTTATTGCAGTATTTAAAGATTTGTGATATCCTGATTATCGCAACATGATGCATTGTCTGTAATTTACTTTTCTAAAAGAAATCTTTGTTAGTGGCCCTGGCCTTGGAAAAAAAAAAACTGAGACACTTTTATTTTATAGATGCTATCTTTGGCGATGTGACTGGGGCAAGTTTTTAGCTGACTGGACTGAAACTGGAATCTGGAGTGTCCATCATTGCACTGCTTGCTTAAACTGTTCATTTAAACCACAGCTAACAATCAATAGCCTGTGTTTCTGAAACTAGCTCACACATTATATGTACTCGGTGTCCAAACTCCACTTCATATTCGTTTTTCAGTGAAAAGAAACAGGCAAGAGAAGGGCATTAAGCAGCATTCCTCTGTCATTTTGACATTTTTCTTGGGCATTCATTTTTGCAGAGCTGTTGTCTGTCAGCCAGAAAAGAATTGTTCTAACTAAAAAAATGTTTGTGTTTGGGCCTCTATAACATTTTGAGTCCAAAAAACTTCAAATAAAAAGTGAACAGAATGTAAAATACAGATTAGTGTTCTTTCAACTTCCAATTAAAAATTCATTGAAATGTGATCTTCAGAGCCCAAAAAGCACCGCCCATGATGGTTGGCTATTTTGCTGCAGAATGTTTTAAAAATATGTTTGCCGGTTTAAGTTCTGGATCTAGTTCAATCTTTTAGATGCTAGACTTAAGCTCAAGAGTACAAAAACTTAGCCAAATGCTAAGCACACTTGATGGGACAGTCACTCCTATTCCACCCCATGACAGGAATGCAGGTGAAGAAACTAGGCAAAAAGTGAGCCTGATCGAAGATTCCAACTTTATTCTTGACGCTAGGCTCCCTGGGCCCTAAACTGGAGGCTATATCGCCTATACAGCTAATCCGCCCCTGTGTACGAGAGTATGCCAGGTATCCGAGCCAAGTTCTGCCTGACCTGGAAGCGGCAGCTTTGGTCTCCCTCCTGCTCCCTGCCACATATTAAGAATTAATGCGGCTCATCTGCCTATTGATTTGTTAGCCACGAATTAGTGGTCCAGCTTTGATGTCGTTCTAATGCCACTGTATGGAAGATTCCAGATAAAATTATGGAGGCTTTGGTGCATAAGCTTGTTATTTCAGGGGATTACCGGGGCTGCAGCTGAACGATCGTTTTCATTCGCCTTCACGCAAACTGGATTACGTCTCTCCATTTTTCCCTTATACCAGCAAAAAAAAAATAAAAAAATCTCAAACTCATCACCGATTTCATACAGCTGGCCATGAACTCATTTCAGCATTTTGAAAGGGATGAACCTATGTAGTCAAAGCCAAATGGGTGATGAATGGATTCTCTTTTAAAACATTCTGCTGAACAGTACAAACGCACAGGGCATAATTCATTAATGCGGTGCCCAGCACAGTCAACATCACGCTTCAAGTTCAAATCAAATATTGTGGCAGGACAGCAAACCTGCTGAATAATTCCTAAGTGTTAATGAGATCCTCACGATGGGATAGCAGCTGATTAATACCATTCTGACAGGTGCGCTATGAGATGTTTCATGTTCCATTTTCGGGCGGCGGGCTTGATGCAAGTGACTGGGAGCTCGCATGAGCCCACGTCAGTATTCGTTACATTTCCATTTCCAAGTTTAGTCTGCCCACACTTGCCCTCCTTTCGACAGCGAGGTCTTGTCAGAAAGACACTAAAAAGTACAACGGCTTCCGCTGCAGACATTCACTGACTCACTTTCTAAATAAGACCATTTCTTCGTGAGAATACCAGGCGGATACACGTTTAGGATTTCCTCCACATTTCACTAGCAGGAAAGTTCACTCAGGAACCTTTTTCTGCTAGTGTAAGATGTAAATAGGACATTCCACTCTCTCTTAGATTTGTGTTTGAAGGAATATCATGTAGGAGGCTGTTAATAATCTTCTCTGCTAAACATAAAAGAGCAACAAGGCAACTTGGTATATAAAACCCATTTATGGTAGGAGAAGCTTGCTGTGAATGGTGATGGTCAGAGTGCTTATGCTATAAGACTGAAAGCACCTATAATGGGTATGTGAGTGTCATTAATGGACCACGGAGCAATGGAACATGGCCTGATCTGATAAATCACATTGGTCCTGGTGTGTGTGTATCACTTGCCTGGGGATGTGATGGGACCAGGATACACTTTGCGAAGAAGGCAAGCCAGCAGAGTAAGTGTGATACTCTAGGCAATGCTCTGCTCGGAATGTTCAGTCGTACATTCACATGGATGTAAGAACACCTAAACATTTTTACAGCCCAAGAACACCTCTTCATGACAACACTGTTCCGTAATGTCAGAGGCCTCTTCCAGCAGGATAATATGCCCTGACACACTGCAGACAATGTTTAGGAACAGTCTGAGGAACATCACAAAGAGTTCAAGGTGTTGACTTGGCCTCCACATTCCACAGGACTTAACAGATCTGCTGCTGACATCTTGGCTGAGTCTTTCATCAATATGACTAAATATACTAAACAAAACTAAAAAGAATATGTTCAGTATATCAGTGTGTTCCTTGTGGAAGTCCAGTATTACTGTAGTTCCATCAGAACCCTGGTTTGACTCGATCAGTCCTTCATTAAATTAAATCAGGAGCTGCTGATGGAGTTTCACAATCCAAACAACGGCTGGAGGAACCGAGGAGGAATCTGGAACTGAACCCGTGTTCTCCTCACCAGCTCACACAGTATCAACTACTGTTTTACAAACAAAACATGTTAGTTTACATGTATTCTTTCATTTAACTTTGCTGGCAGAAAGACACAAATATACATACACAAATACTATATACTATATGAGCAACACCCTCACAGCCTGACTGACAATCACGCACTGTACAGACAGACACACACGCACCCCCACACCGCCCACTCGGACCACATAAATCATCTCAGGATAAGGCATCAGTGGGCAATTGATAGCATGACGCATGACACCACTGCTTGCGCATCTGGTGTCTGCTCCGATTCCCATTCTCCACCACTGTGGCTCAGGCTAAGCCTCCTGAGTGATGTGTGTGTGCGTGTGTGTGTGTGTGTGTGTGTGTGTGTGTCCGTGTAGAAAGCCCACTAGGACACTTTTCCCCATTCTGCTCTGGTTCCTCCTTACCTCATTACACAAATCCATCCCTTAGCTAACAGCCTCCTCTCTCCTGACAGCATGACAAGTCACGATGCCGCCACAGAAGAATTTCCTCATTCTAAGCCTCGGCTCCTAGCCTGTGACATGAAACGCTGCTTACAGTACATATCACTGACCCAAACGCATTACAGAAGTAGCTCTAAATGAAATCTTTCATATGTAAATCCATCAGATTACTGCTGAGGGACATGCTGATGTGGAATCTCTGGGCTGATTATTTGACACTTCATTTATGCCTAATATGAATAACACTATTAAGTGTACAGATCCTTTTTCGGTTCTGAGATCACAATTTGGTTTTATTATTTTATGTGGTAAAAGTTTGCTGTCAGAGACTGGTTTAGGTCAGATAACTATTTTCAGTGTCTGCTGTGGAACAAAATAAACCCAAACAATTTTTAATACTTTTGATTTATAGTAGTATAATAGCCTGTGTGTGTTCACAAAATGCACCTCCTGTCTACTTTGCTTTGACAGGACGCATCAAGATGCCTCTTTAAAATTTCAGTACACCCATAAATATATATATTGTACTGTAACTGGTACACATCATGATTATGTTTTTGGTATGAACGTAAAGGTCAGCTCTACCATAAAGGCCTGATTGGTGGAGTGCTTTAGCTATGGTTGACCAGATCTAGTGAGGGTTCTGGTGGTTCCAAATTTCCGAATAATGGAGACCACAGTGCTTTTCATGAGCTTGCTTTTTTGTATCCTTCTCCACATTTGTGCCTTGACACAGTCCGGTCTCAGAGGTCTACAGTCAGATCCCTGGACTTCATTGCTTGGTTTCTGCTCTGATATGCACTGTCACATGTGAGACCTTATATAGACAAGTGTGTGCCATTCTAAATCATGTTCAATCAACAGAATTTACCACAGGTAAATTCAATCAAGTTGTAGAAGCATCTTGAGGAAGATCAGTGGCAATCGGATGCATCTGAGCTCAATTCTGAGTGTCATAGCAAAGGGTGTGAATACTTATGTACCTATTGTGTTTAAATGTTTAAATGCTTTATAAACTGAAGAAAATGTCTGAAAACATATTTTCACTTTGCCATTATGGACCATTTTGTGTACATTTTGTAAAAGAAAACTATACTCAAATCTATTTTTAGAATAAGTCTAACATAAAATGTGGAAGAAGTGAAGGGATGTGAATACTTTCCGGTGGCACTGTTTTTTAGCATTTAGCATCTACCTATATCTGCAAAAGTAGGTGAATGTAACCTTAAGAAACTTCCATAAGGGCTGTCTTGTGGACAGATAATAATAATTAAAGCTAGATAATAATAATAATAACTATTACCTGCAAAAATGTTGTTGTGTCATCAATATATTGTGCAACTGTGCAAATTCTCCTTTAGTGTTTCAGAAATAAATATGACAAATGATCTGAAAATTGATCCACTAGGTCCAATCCTCGGATTGCTATTACTGCTTCCCCTCAAAAATACCATGATCCATATAAGAAAGGAATGCAATCCAGCCGGCTGAAACATCTCCAGTCTGGAGTGAATCGATAACTTGCCATGTACGTGGGACAATAAACCACAGAAACTACCAGACCTGGACTACTGAAATGAATATGACCCAGAACTCAAAAAGTCAATACTGTATATAGATGCATCTGGAGCCTTTCGTCTCCGGAGCCTGATAACGTGGCATGGCAGGAGGATTCTGGAGACTTGGGATTCTCCTCATAATAAGTTGCGAAGGGTGACCTGAGATTGCAGCAATGGTCAGGGATGACAAAGCCACAGCAGTTCCTCAGAGATTTTCCAGGGCAAAGCACAGATGCAATGAAATGCTGTAACCATGGAAACTGAGGAAATGCTCCATGAATAGCTAATTAACAACTGGCTCTGGTGACCTGGGCTCTTCTTTCTATGACCACCATGTAGTAGAGGAACCACCCAAATTAGAGGTCATGGGGCTTCATTGTTCCAAAATTTTAAAAAATGCATTGCCCTTCTAAGAACCTGTGATTGTTTCTCTGACCAGTAACTATATTTACAGGCACGCCGATGTTTCGATGTTAATTTTGGACTGCTAGTCTAACTATCACATATATACCATAAAAAAGGCCAGGCTATATCTGTAAGATAAACTTGGACAAGAGTTTTTGCTGCACCTTCTGCAGTTCCTCACAGGTGATGCCAGCACTGCAACACCAAATTCATGTTGTTGACCATGCATGAACTGAACTATTAATGTTCTAGTCTTTTACACTCATGAACAACCAGCACGAGGACGAGGGGGCGTGGCGGACAAGCTTTTTTCATGGCAATTTATAATTTTTCATGCATTTTTGTGCTAAATTATTAAGAAAAATATAATTTACTAATTTTGTAACATAAATATTAACATAAATTCAGCCACATTTCCATATAAAATATAACTATAAATGTTTTGGTACTGTGGAGAGAAACACAAAGAAAGGCGTCTTGGGATGGTGAAATACCGCTGTACTCAAAGGCGGGAGGTTTGAAAGTAGCCAATCCAAGAATGTTATTTATTTCTCCTTGCTGCTGATTGGCTGCTGCCCTGTGACGCTGCAGACCAGAATTTCCCCCGTGGAGCGTCTCGAGTCTTCTCATGTTTTTCATTTTGTTCTTCTTAAACCCCTGTATTTTTATTACTGTAAATGAAACAAATTTATTACTGTATTAACCTGCATATACCAAAGAAAATGCACGTGCGTGAATGACAGTACAGTACAGTACAGTATACAGGGGTAACATCGGTATTTACATTCTAGCACTGTGGGAGTTCAGTGTAAACTGTGCAGTACAAATATGGGTTTACCTTCACATTTTCTTTATGGGTAATGTATTAAGCTGAGTTTAAAATGAAATAAAGTGTCTGGGAGCGTATTTGGGGGCATATTTAGGGTTTACATTATAAAAATAGGCATTTTTTATAGTAGTTTTTTTTATAGTTGCTTGGTTACGGGGACGCTGGCGAGACTGACGCCGCTCCGTCAAGCATGTTTTTATTTGGCATTTTTTTTAAATATACGATTTACAGTAAATATTCATCCGATCAATGCCTAGTATTGTTTAGGCTATATATTTTACTTTTATTTTCACTATTTTTCTTGTGGCTACCATGGCAAGAACAGAGCAGACCGCCCACAAATCCACCGGTGGTGGGGCGTCCAGGAAGCAGCTGGCCACAAAGGCCACCGGCGGCGTGAAGCAACCTCACAGTTACAGGCCCGGCACCGTGGCTCTGAGAGAGATCCGCCATTACCAAAAATCCACGGAGCTGCTGATCCACGGGCTGCCCTTCCAGAGCCTGGTGTGTGAGATCGCTTGGGATTTCGAGACCGACCTCCGCTTCCAGAGCTCCGCCGTCACGGCCCTGCAGGAAGCCAGCGAGGCTGGATCTGTTGGATCTGTTCAGAGAGGCTTACTTAGAGGGTCTGTTCAGAGAGGCTTTCTTGGTGGGTCTGTTCGAGGACGCCAACCTTTGCGCCATCCATGCCTGGAGATGTTCAGCTGGCCCGCCGTACCCGTGGAGAGCGGCTTGGACTAACTGTGCTTATGGTTCCCAATGCTCCGGCTGTCAGGCACAGGGTTCTTGCCGTGGATGTCCTGTTATTTTATTTTGTTGTTTTCTCTGTCTGTAAGCACTTTGAGATTTTCTTGAAAAATGTAAAGTGCTTTATAAATAAAATTTATTATTATTATTATTATTATTATTTTAGGCATGTTTTTACCCCCCACGAATGTTGGGGGTTTACTGTACTTGTAAGCATTGCTCCAATCAGAAATATAATTAATAAATAGCTTTCTGGACACTTTAATAGCTTTTGTGCAGTCTAGTCCAGCATGTGTTTATACTGGAGACCAGCTTATCTGTTTTATGTGCTCTTTATTTCAAATGTAGTGGAGTTGTATGATCTGAGTTAACCCGCTGTGTCTGACCCATCACACCAGATGGACACCCAGATGGATCCCATAGTGTTCCATGGGTCCTTAAGCTTGTGCTCCAATGTGTCATACAAAAGTCTAGCATTACTCACACCAGTGCAGCCATATGCCAGAATAAGGCCATTTTTTTGTCCTGAAACAACACAACTGAATGACAGATGAATGGTCATCCTGGGTATAACCTCACAAAAGTTTTGACAAAGATAATGTAAAGCACTGTAAAGCAAAACCAACCAGAAAGCATATCCTTGTCTAACACTTTGGTTGAAAGGTTGAAAGATAATATAGGGGACCAAAGAGTAGATCTACAGGTCATATATTGCTTACTGTTTACTTAAATCTTATTCCACATACAGGTATCAGAAAGTTTTGAAAACAAACAATAAACAGGTTATCTGTTTAACACTAATGTCACAGCTGCCTCACTTTTTTTCACCAAAGTTGAACAAATGTGATTTCAAATAGATGTTGTGAACGTATCAGGAGCGTACATGAACGAATGTTGGCTAGATAATTTCTATTTTTTCCAGTTCTTTCCAAAAAGAAGATGCTCTTATTTTTAATTGGCACACACTTTTGAGGGTTATTGACAGGGTTAAAGTACAATTAGATGACTCAAAGGAAACAGAAATGAACTTATTTTTCGTACTCATGTGTCCTTTACTGCTCAAGTGGACTGGCTTGTTTACATAACAAATTTTACTCGTTCAGTGTGAAGTCAAAAAGGCTGGAGATGCTAATGTAACCATAATTTTCATCTAATCATTGACAGACAGCTATTGCGATCCTCCAATGTATGAATGACTTTACGGAGGGCAGGGACCACGAATCAAATTAACTATGAACTTACCAGGTAGAAATTATTTTATATGTGTGAGCTCTCTGTAATCTGATCCATTATCCAAAACTCCAGTGCTGGTTATACATCATTTGGACACAAAGTACTAAGTTTTATTTTGGGGTTTTTTTTTGCATTAGTTGTGGAAAGGCCTTGGACTTGTAGCACCCCCTTTTGGCACAAACAGAAAATGTTCTAGATATATAATATGCATATACAGTTGACATGGTTTTAAATAAAAAAAAAGGTTATTAAATATTTATTGATCTTTTTGTCTTGATTTATTGATTTGCCGATGTTGCTTATTGTCTGCCACCATCACTATCCCCCGCCCCCCCCCACTGTGCGTATGTGTGCGCAAGTCTACCTATAAGAT
>JBBPCX010000002.1:3371016-3387263 GCA_037974365.1 Hydrocynus forskahlii
TGTGCAAAGCTGTCATCAGAGCAATAGGTGATGTTTTCAATATTAATCTACAATGTAGCCAATAATAAAAACAAAGGCAATCGTTGAATGAGAAGGTGTGTCCAAACTTTTGACTGGTACTGTATATATTTATATTTTTACATTTGTTTTAAAGCGTACTTTTTGTTTTATCTTGTTTTGTTGTATAGCTTTCAATCCATTGTTTTGCTGCTCTTAACTCTCTTCTTTCTGCCGTTACAATGCAAATTTCCCACTTGTGGGACTATTAAAGGTTTGTCTTATCTTAAAACTTTACAGTTGTAGATTTTTTCCTCCAGGAGGACCCGCTCTGGGCCTCTAGGCTGTCAGACCGAAAATTGAGCAGATGTGTGTTAATCTTAGGAGACTGCACTACTCTTACATGGCTGAAATGCAACAAAAAAGAATGGGTTCTAAAGAACCCACAACAAGCGTCCATTTCACAAAACTAGGTACACATAGGGATGCAGGGGAGAATGGCATCAAGGCACACCTTGGTCAGGAGTCTGAACAAAGGATGAGCTAAGCCCTCACCTCCCAGTCTCAGGAAGATCTAGCCTGTGGATAAGAATCAGCAATGGCCAGTTTTTTAAGAAGCTCAACCTGAATCATATTTGCTAATCGAGAAGTAGTACTAGTTACTCTGCATTTCCTTGAGAAATGGTACGACAACTGGTTGCTACTAGGTGGTTGCTATGGTGTTGATAGAGGGTGACTTATGGTTGCTACAGTGTTGTTAGGTGGTTACTAAAGGTTTCTGTGGTGTTTCTAGGTGGTTACTAATGGTGCTGCAGTGACATTCCAGCACTGGTGCAGTTACATTCCAACTTTAACTGTTTAACTTTCTGTGAGGGAACTTTTAGAGGCCAACGTCTAGTTCCATTCACCACCACAGTGAAAAATTCTGACAGGAGTTTTTCCAGAATGGAGTGTTTGATACAAAACCCACTCTGGACCTCTCTGTTTACACCTTAAACATGATTTTTGGAAATAAAGAGGAGTTCCTCTTTAAATTGGGGGTGAGGGGTGTTTGCAATCATGCTAAAAATGTAAGCTGAGGTCATTTTTTGACTAAACTAAGCCTGAGATACAGAACTTAAAGGTCCCATGACATAAAAATTTCACTTTGTGAGATTTTTTTAACATTAATATGAGTTCCCCCAGCCTGCCTACGGTCCTGCAGTGGCTAGAAATGGCGATAGGTGTAAAGAGTGCTTTGGTCATCCTGCTCCACTGTTCAGAGAGCAACAGCTCAGATGGCCCGATCCGAAATTTTCCCCGTATGTCGTCATAAGGGGAAAGGTTACTGCCCCTTTCTCGTTTTTTGCCCACCCAGAGAATTTCGCCCCCCCTCCCCTAAAAAATTAGCTCCACCGACCGTCATGGCTTGCAAACGAGTGAAGCATGGCAGTTGCTCGGTGCATAGATGTACAAATGAGCGCAAATTTATTATTTTTTGTTCCTTCATGCGAGCCTCTGAAGAACCAGTGGGTTAATTTTATTTTCTCTGGAAATGCGACATACAACACAGGGCTGGTCTTGCTGACTGGCTGAAAATTAAGTCTTAAGTACCATCTCTCCTTGGCTCAGCTTCAAACCTCAGACAAGTAAGTCAATTTAACGCTATGTAATTTTGTTGCTTTGCTGTATATGGTTAGCTTTTTACCCTTAGAATGTGGCCGTAACATTAGCTGTGCAGCTAACAGCTAACAGCCCAGTTAGCAGGCTGCTGTCGCAAATGTAAAGGTAGAGAGCATCAGGCATGTGTGTGAATGGTGTGTGAATACACACGTTAACTCGAGTGTTGTACTTCTTTGTTATTTGGACAACCGTGCTGCTGTTAGTGTTATGGCGCGATATCTGCCTTTCCCCTCATTGAAACGACTGAGAGAGCAACTCTGCAAACCAGGGTGATCAGATGAGATGGCCCCGCCCCCACCCTCCACCTTGCCCGCCTCTCTCCTCCTCCTTATCATATATAGCTACAGACACAGAAACGGCATGTCCTGGGAAAATCTCATTGTGGGACTGGCTCGAAGTGGCTGTAATTCTGCACCAAGGCTGAATTTTGGAAAGAGACTTCAGATACAGTATTAGGGGACCTAAAAAGCATAAAAAATCAGCATGTCATGGGACCTTTAAGTGTGTAGTTAGTAGCCTTCTTATCTTAAAATGACCAGATAATAATCACCTACAGTGTAGAGGTTCACTCCACAAAAGGATTGACAACAGCAACAGTTATTTGAACTTACATACATACTTATTTACATATTCATACTTAGATATGAAGCCAAAGACTGCACAAAACCCATTTATGCACTGGGTTACTATTTTATTACTTTTTTAGACTTACAGACCTTGCTTCGAGATAAGAACCTAGTTACTTTATTTAATACCATGAATTAATGCAGGGTCATTCTACAAGATTAACATTTGATTTTTTTTTATTCTTTTTTTTTTCAACAAACTTTTTTTCCTGCATAGTTTCAATTACATATTGCTCACGAAGTCTTTTAATTCATTTGTTTCAGTGAGGGGGTCAAAAACTTCATGCAAAAATGGCTGCCACCTCCTCTGTTATCAAGGTTGGATCTAATGTCAGTTCTTTAACAGTAAATGACCTAACTTTTGGGTGAACACTTGAAGAAAAAAACATTAAAAATGTTTTATTCTGTCTGTTTTGTGTAACAGGGCGGCTGTGTCATGCTTGACACACCTTATTATGGATGACACACCTTATTTATCGTGATCAAATGTCACATATTGATTTCGGAGCATATACTGGATATCATCACAACACGACTGTGTGTTTCGTCACAAAAAGCCTAATTAGTCCTGTTTATCTGAATTTAGTACAGTGTGTGAGACACTGAGTAAAGTCATTTGCCCCCCCACACACACACACAACTACTCAGAGTAAACACACATCTGTTTATTCCACTGCACATTCTCTGTCCTGTTGCTGCTATATTTGCACGCTCATATTTATATTTATTGCTGTTTAACTCTGCTCTGCATTTCTTGCACATGTAACGTCTTCTACATTTTTGCACACACAGCTCTCTGCTGCTAGAAAACAGTACCTGTCAAAATACTGTATTCATCCAGACAGTAGCTACTGTTGATTGCACTGACTGTTGTCTTGTCTTATCTTGTGTTATTGTATTGTTGCGCTTGTGTTTTTCTTGCACACTCTTTTGTGGTGTTCTGTTTTGTTTTGTTCTGTTCTTGTGTTGCTCTGTGGTCCTGGAGGCACGTTGTTTTGTATCAGTGTGTTCTGGATATATGGTCGAAATTACAGTAAAAATCTACTTGACTTGAATTGTACTCAGTTTCTGATAATATGTTTTAAATGTGGCACTGCAGGTAGGGATGAGAACCGTTACTAAACTGGTCCCAGTTCCTGACTTGTTCCTGCTGAACTCTGGAGAGTCTCCTGTTCAGACGGTGCTGCTGTGGGTGTTTCTGCAGTGTTAATAATTTCTCACAGCTGCATTTTCAGACGGTGGATGCTGGATTGGATCATTGGGGGAACGGAGCAAGGCTCTGTTGATCAGAACATTTGTAGTGACGCTCCTCCCTCATTATAGAAACAGAAACTCAGGACACAAACTCTCTTTCCTTATTTTTTTTTTTAAAAGTCATCATAAAATTACCTTTTGCATCTTTTCATGTGACATCTTTATTTTTGGCACCAAATTAAGCAGTATCAGTATCATTATTGGTATCAGTAAAATTTTAACCATCCTTATTCCTTATACTGTTGATTTGTGGAGACAGACTTAAATACATGTCATGACTTTCGCAGAGGCTACATTTTCTGTTTTCTTTTTACCCAAATATGTTAAATTCACTGTGGTGAGTCCCTGATATGTGCCTGGGATAGACTCTGGGTACCCACGACCCTAGTAAGAATTAAGCGGTTACAGAAAATGAAAGAATGAATGAATGTTCAATTCAGCAATAAAGAGTATCTGTATTGATGAGCAGTATCAGTATTGATATCAGTATCAGTACAGTCCTACCCATCCCCATCCCTAACTACAGGTTCTTTTTTATGTTTTTATGGCTCAGATTTTAAAAAACAAATCAATAAGTTTCTACTCAGAAATGGCTTTTTATTTGCAATACAAATGCTCACATGCCATTGAAATTCACATAATTAAGCTTGAGGGACTTATTAGCAGGTTGCCATCTTCTATGTACTGAGATGATTTGAAAATGTTTTGAAAGGCACTCTTCATGGAATGGCTCTGCAGTTTGTGGCATCAGCAGCGGCCTCTTCACATGCAGGTCATTTACTGTAATAGTGCAAATCTTCCAGTTCCAGGTGGCCTTTCAAGAAGCAAACTTTGACTCTATTTGTGGTGCTTCCTCGTCTCCTGCATTTGGAATGCAAGCTAAAAATGACATAGTAGTATCCGGTAAGGGTCATCACCATTAATATGACATTCACCTAATGTGTTTATGAAAGAAGTAACTTGCCCAAAGCTGGTCTGTTTATTATCAATATGAATTATCTTTTAATGTGTTATATAATCAAATACAGAACTAAACCAACATTATGGCAGTCTAATCAGGTAGATTAATAGTTATGATTTAAATTCATCCTATTTATTTACATGAACAACAAGTTAAATGGGTCAACTGGTAGCAACGATGTGGTTTTGTTCTGCAGTTTTATGCTCAAAGATACTGCTAATCTCACACATCATTATTTCTTTGCAAGGACCATCAAGGACCTTGAACAAGTCTTGTTTAGAGGAGCAGGGATCTCCCATCCCTGGCCAACTGCAGATTCAGCTATGACCCAGCTCACCTAGCTTTTCAACGCCCATTGATTCAGCCTTCCACAGCTAAGAGGAGCAACACCCCCAATTATTTTCACCTCCCAGCTCTTTAGACACTTTACTCGACCCTCCGTCCTCGCCGGAAGGCTGAGAGGTCAGCCTACAACAGCCTTATTAAGCCTGAGCCATCCTCCAGAATGGACAAATGCTGCAGTATGACAGCTGTGGAGACAGAGACGAGAGCTCCAGCTCCTGAGAGAAGGGCAGATATACCGCGCTTCCCTCCAACAGGCACTCGGCAAACAAGGGGCCTCGCTCGCCCAACATAAACAGCATCCGAGATAGTTCATCCAGGCATGAAATTGATTTTGTAATAACAAACAAGGGAGATCTGGTCCTCCCATAGCGTTAATCAAATCATTTCAAGGAATGAGGGTGGAAGATGAGAGCGAAATCATTAACTTCCACCAGTAAATCACGCTCGCCCGCCAACCTGTTGTCCC
The DNA here is from genome assembly GCA_037974365.1 of Hydrocynus forskahlii. Taxonomy (NCBI): domain Eukaryota; kingdom Metazoa; phylum Chordata; class Actinopteri; order Characiformes; family Alestidae; genus Hydrocynus; species Hydrocynus forskahlii. The sequence continues at coordinate 3,376,328 of JBBPCX010000002.1, forward strand.
ATTAACCCCGAAACCTGTTCAATAGCTAATTAAGCCAATTACTCCGAGCATGACACGCCACTTAATCAGGAGCGACTGGGCCATTTATAGTGGTGGCTTCATTATCACTGCCAGCTCTCGCTTGGGCCCTTTTCCACCACGGTGGCAGCAGAGCTGAGACATACGTCTGATTGGACTCTGCTCAGCAAGCGACTGCACAAGTCATCAGTTACAAATGCAGGGCGGATGTACCACACAGTTCAAGGAGAGGCTAAGACTGTTAGAGCGAACTGTCATGCTGAGTATAGTGAAATAACAGCAGGATAATTAAGAGCCTTTGCCTTTTAACCTCTTTTCACAATAGACAATTTTCTTGTGTTTTGGAGGAATTATGTTTTTTCTTCAGTAATTTGGATAAGACATATTTTTACCACAGAAACAGTACAAATCTTTTGTCTCAGCACACCTGCCCTTTTCACAGCAAAGATTCTCACCCCCCCTTTTACCACTCATTGCTCACTATCAGCTCAACACAGGGATGCAAATTCATGACAAAGATGCGACCCCTTAAGCTGTCCAGGGTCTTCAATCTTTTTGAGTGCATTTCTCATGTCTAGAAAAGAAGCAGTGGTTCTCATTTTATTCATCGTGACTCTGTTCTTGTAGACCCAGACCCCTGTTTCGAATACTAGCTTTCTAGTGATATTCCAAGACATCTTGGCAACCTTGCAACCTCATTCACAAAACATGTTAGCATTGATAGTTTGAGAAAGAATGAAGGTCAGAGCCAATCAGAGACAGTAGGGGAGGGCATTTGCCAAATGCAGGGGGAAAAACATGTTTCTGAATTTCTGCTACTGTTGTACCCCCAAAACAATTTGACCTCAAATCGAACATTAATCTTTTAGGTGTTATTTTCATATAAAAATGGAAAATTTCAGTGACAGGAGTTCACATCTTTGGAACAAACTCTTTGCAACCAACAATGTTTGACTTTAATTATATTAATAAAAATATTGCTGGTTGCAGGATGAGGTTACAGTAAAAATGAGTTTACTTAGTTCATTATTTTTTAAAAACTGAGCAAGAAGTAAGGCAAACTTTTAAATGTGCTGTTGAACCAGTTACTAAAAGGCAAAACTTGCTGTCAGGAACAATACTGCAGTTTGCTCAGTGCATTGAAAATCTTGTAGGATTATTTTAAAACAATATTATATATAGTGACAAGTAGCCAGTAATTTGCACAATTAAAGAACCAGTTCTGACAACTCATAATCCACCCACTGCGCATCATGCTGGTTTGTAGTTCTCAAACTGGTCTCTGGGGATCCTAGATTTTTACTCCAACCCAACTAACAGCACATAAGGATAGTGAAAAAACGTGGGCCGTCTGGTGTCCCTGAGGACTGGTTTGGGATTAACTGATGTGGATAAATAGACAAACCATAACCATTTTGGTGTTTACTTACTAAGCCACTGACAGTGAAGCAAGCCTGCCATGTATTTGGTTGCCTTGCCTATAAGGAATAAGACAAAGGAAGGAAAGAAAAATGAAACCTTTAATGATGAAATGGACACCATTAACATGAGAGGAGGCACACTGTGCCATTAACTGTTTCATTGATTCATGGACAGTTGCAACCGTGGACCCCTAAGGGATTTGACTTGCAAAGAAATGTGAGAACACAAGAGCCCAGAGGGCCCCTTTTGGAAAATTTGTAAAATGTTCTAACCTAAAATGGCTTTAAAACAATTTGCGTAAGATTAGATCTTTTTGTCATCCCCCAGAACTGACAGAGTGTGGCTTCAAACTCCCAGAGGTGCCTCTCTCCGTGGTGCTGAAATGGCTGCCGGCTGTGGTCAGGCTTCCTGAGGGCTCTGGCCAACAGCAGGACAGATGGGACTTCAAGGATCAATACTCAGTGTAAGGTCACTAAAACCAACAAATTTACACATAACTGTCTATTTAGGGTTAGCCCCGGCTATTCATGTTAAAGTTATGTTTCAATATGGGCTTCTTAATGAATACGGCACAGTACATGACAGCCAGTCAGAATGGAAGTAGGTTGCAAATATCCGTTTTAAAGGCACAGTGACAAAAACAACCTGTTTAATTTTTAAAAATGGTCATGTTTGATTAAACTGGATAGGGTCTCAAAGGCTCTATTTAGGTTTGGTGTGTCCAGCCAAGTGTCTTATGCCCAGTTTGCACTGTACGATTTTGGGCTGTTCCCAAATGAAAGATGACAATACATCATACATCTACATCGACACAGGTTCACACATACCATCATACATCTACACACCTTCACACACACCATCATACATCTACACACCTTCACACACATCATCATACACCTACACACATATCGTACCCAAGTTTATTAGATCATTGTTGCAGAAATTGTCTGTTGAAGGCATAAGGTAATGCATTTAGATTTACCATAAACAAACACACAACATCACAATGGAGAATGTACTGCAGACATACTTTTACAGCTGAATAACGGACAGGGCAGACAGGTCGATTAATCCTCCGTTAGTGATGGCGCAGGGAGAATCGTGCTGTTTGGTATTGGTGCCGCATTCTCAGCTGAGTGGAGCCCCCCTCGTTCTCGCCGTTAAATGTCATTCTTCCCCCTCACGCCCAGTGTCAATAAAAGTGGCGAGCACAGCAGGGTGCCTCTCTCACTCGCTTCACAGCCATCTGCACCCGTGAATCCAAATGTGCAGATGACCTGCCAATCTCGCAGGCAGGGAGAGCAGGAGCCATGCTCCTTTCCTGCTGAGCTGACACCTCAAAACATGCCATGACAAAGCATGAGTAAGATATATTTCCCTCCGCTCGGTGCCCGGTCACGGCGACAGACAGAGCGGACGTCTCTGTAAAGACTCAGGCGAAACTCGTGACTTTGATCCGCCTTCATTAGACAGGAGGGGCTGACAGGTTTATTGCTGCGAAAGCAAGCACAGCAGGGTAATTAAAAGCGATGGTAGTTACCCTCCTCTGGGTGTTGTTTGTCATCTTTACGCAGACGGAAGGGCCCGCCGTTTGTCAAAGCTACGTGTAAACAAGTGTATGTTTGCATTACAGCTTCAAGCCCCAAGGCCAAGCCCGTCAGGACTTTTGGGTTGGGAAATCAGCAAATGTGCTGAGGAACATACCAATGAAAACCCAGTTTATGAACACACAGAGAAACAAGAGTGTTTTTGGTGAACTTCCATTCACAAGTTGATCTGAACCAGTTTACTGGACACATGTTCCCATGTAAAGACGGAAATTTCTTCACCTATACAGTTTTAGAAGTACACTTGCTTCTAAATCTCTAGCTATTTCACTGAGAAGGTAATAGAAAGGGGCCCATATCATCATATTTCTGGTTTTAAAAAGGATTTACGTCTGTAAATATGAAACATTTACTCCCCTCATCCATGCAGTCCATATATGGAAAATAAGCTAAAAACAGCCCAAGATTTTTGATTCCACAACACCAACACATTTAAATATATCTCATTATTCTTGCTACAGCAGTTTAGCCCCACACATTCATGCACCGATTCGCAGACACCTTTAATGATTAAACTAATTAGAAATTTGTTGGATTACATGAAGACCTGGATTCATCAGCACGCCCAGTAACTTGATCCCATCCCTACATGGATGAGTTGGATAAACATGTCATTTGAAACAATATTTACAGACGTAAAGCCTTTTGACTACCTGAAAAGTGATGATATGGGTCCTTTCATACCTTGAAATGACTCACCATTGCGGTATGTAGTAAAATTGCTATACTGAATTTTTCTTCATATCGTGCAGCTCTAGTGACTTTTCACTTCTAGTGTTTATTAGCTACATTAGCCTAGCAGCTCCAGTGTTAAATTAAAGAAGAAAAGCTGGATTCTAAACATGTCTTGGTTGATTAAGTATATCTTCAACAAATGGGATATGAAGTGAATTAGATTTTTTTATGAAGCTATCTATTTAAGGGGCTACTTTGCGAATGCGAAGTCTTGGTTGTTGTCCGGGAAGCAAAAAGTGGGGGGAACGAAACAAATGATTTTGAAAAGTGGGGGCGGCACACACGTGTCCATAAATCTTCTGCCTTCGCATAATACATCGGGTTTTCAGGTCATGCACTGTCAACCCTAGCTATCATGATTTCAAAGATCAACATCAAATGACTGCACTGTCAAACTGATCCGTTCGTGCACTTCTACACACAAACAAAGACGTCTTTTTAAAAAATAGGACCAGTTATGTCAATCATAAAGTCGATAAATACTGGAGTGTATTTACACCAGCAGCTGCTGTTTGTCTTGCTGTTTGCATTTGAAAGCCACATGCCTGCGATTCCTTCTGGTTCACAGTCATCGTCAGCGGCAGCTGCATAGATCCTCTAATCAATACCTGGGAAGACTTCTCTCTGCCAGTCTGGATGCCTCCTTGCAATGGAACAAAAAAAAGATGATTTCATCTCCCAATTAAAAGCTTTACCACCTCTCACATGACTGGCCACACACCAGTAAAGTGGCTTTTAGCTGGTACTCTCAGCAGGGGACTGACACATTCTTGCTGTGCCATAAAGGCTCGCACCACATGGTGGGCCGGCAAGAGCACATTACCCTCTAAGATGAGCCATTTAATGACAAACATGCTTACCATTAAGTGCATCATTTAGTCATCAGGACAGTTTGGTGCACTATTTAATTATGGCAGGCGTATTCAGTAAGACCCTACCATGCTGGATGTAAGAATTAAAATATAATGTACCGGTAAAAATTAAAAACAAGTCGGTGAATCATGTGAGACAATATAAAGATTGTAAAGAAATTGTATGGCACAATGGTTTTCAAACATCCTGAGTGGGCTGTGGTGGAACTGCTAGGGCTGCAAAACTTTGTCACAAAATAAAGTCCTTAAGCCAAACGTAATTTAGTGCATCATTTAGTCATGAGGATAGTTTGGTGCACTATTTAATAATGGCAGGCACGTGCAGTAAAACCCTACAAGCATTATTATATAATGTAACAGTAAAAATATACAACAAGTAAGTAAATCATTTAAGACTATATAAAGAACATAAAGAAATTATGTTTATTAACTTGGGATGTGGTGGTACTCCTAGGTGTCACGCGCAGTTGGGGTAGCGAGGCGCAGACACAGGGTTCCATTTGTTGGGGTTTTTTTTACAAATGCGAACTCCAAAAAACTCAATGAAGGCACGAGTGCCAAAACACAAGGATACATACAAACAGAAACTAATACACAGAGGACAGGGAGTGTGAGGGATTGTGTGATGGTGGACCGACACAAGGGCACAAATCATTAGAACTTGAACTAATCAACAAAGACAATTGCTTAAACTGAAACACCTGACAGCTGACAGAAAATGTAAAGCTCGACACCCAACAGAACGTTTCGAACTATGAGTCCTCGGGGAGCCCCTTGGGCCCCCACCTACAGGTCCCTACAGCACCCCCACAAAAAATTCTTAGCGGGAAACCCCGTTCCTTTCCGTGGGCCCAGATGGCACCCCCTATCCAATGGCGTGTCTTCGAAGCACCTGGGGGTCCAGACCCTGCCAGGGCGGCGTAGGGGTCCGTGGTGGCAAAAAGGAACAGTTCTGCGCTGGGAGCAGGAACAGGGTCTTCTTCGTCGGGAACTGGAACAGGAACTGGGACCCAGGTCCTCTGAGCCGGCGCTGGCGCCAGCAGCGATGCCACCCTGTGGATCTGAAGAGCACTAGGGGAGACGTCCCTCGGAATCCGCTTGGGAGCCGGAGCGCTCCATGCGGGCACGGGAGCCCGTGTCCTTAGGGCTGGTATGAGCACCGGTGTCAGCGTGCTCTGGATGGACCTGGGAGCCTGTTTCCTGGTTGCAGGCGGGGGAGCCTGCCTGGAGGCCAGTGTGTGGACCTGCGGAGCGTCAGGGGAGACGTCCCTTGATACCAGCACGGAAGCCGGTGCACCCACTGCAGGAATGGGAGCCCGTGTCCTTAGGGCTGGCATTTCCTCCATCATTGGCGTGTCCCAGACATGTGCTGAAGCCTGCCTCCTGCATGCAGGTGAGGGGACCTGTCGTGGGACCAGCGCTGGGGCCTGAGGAGCACCAGGGAAGACATCCCTTGGCACCAGCTCGGGAGCCGATGAGCTCGCACCCACACGCGGTGAAGGCTGAGCCCTTAGTGCTGGCTCCGGGCTCTATGGAGCCACCACCGTGTCTTCCTCGGGTTCTGAGCCTGGGAGTTCGTAGGGGAATCTGCTGCGCATCTGGGGAAGGTCAGTCCATTTGTCACGCGCGGTTGGGATAGCGAGGCACAGGCACAGGGTTCCATTTGTTGGTTTTTATTTACAAACATAAAAAGAACACAATGAAGGCACAAGGGCCAAAACTCAAAGATACATATGAACTAATACACAGAGGATGGGGAGTGTGAGGGATTGTGTGATGGTGGACTGACACAAGGGCATTTAGAACTTAAATACATAAAGGACTCGGACATGAACCAATCAACAACGAAAATTACTTAAACTCAAACACAGGACAGCTGACAGAAAACGTGAAGTTCGACACCCAACAGAACGTTTCAAACTAAGAGTCCCCTATATCTAAATTGAACAATGGCGGCCTCTAGCGGTCAGGAACTAGCAGTCAGGAACTGGGACTAGTTTAGGACCAGGTATCAATACCCAGTGTCTGGAAGTTTGTAAAACATAATTCCTGGCTTGTGTGTGAGTGTCCAATTCCAAATGCATGGCACCTTCTGTTGAAGAACTGACACAGCGGCATTAAAGCAGGTTATTGTGAGTATATGATGGTGGGAGGATAAAAAGATACAACGTCTGCCTCCAATCAATAGATGAGCTCTTGGAACATTACTCGCCCTGACACAGAGCACTGAACTGCAAGCATCACATTTTGACACACCACTCCCACTCACTTAAATGGGGTTGATAGTTCCCAGTCACTTAAGATACTGTAAACAGTGGAAGAGGGCAGAAGGTGATGTGAAGTGTTTTTGAGGTTTGAACTGGTGATGTGAAGTATTTTTGAGGTTTGAATTTTTTGCATCATATCACAGTAATACAACAGATTTAATATTAATAGCCCCTTTTATATATTAAAAACAGATGAACAGAGAGAGAAAAAAGTACCTTAATCCAAAAAATAGGGGAATATATCCTGCTGAAGACTGTGCCTGCAGAGCTGAAAGTAAACAGATCCCAGGATATTGTGAGGGGATTTGCCTGACTCCCCTCTTTTGCACGGGACCTACTTTCTGTTGAAAGCCAACACATTCCACAGGATTCCTGCAATTTAGCTTAGCATACCGCATCATTATCCTGGACTGTGATTTCCCATTCACAGTAGAGTGATCACCGTGACACTGTAGATTTATGGGTGCCCGGCGTATCAGCAAACAGAGAAGTGGGTTTGATAAATGTAGTAGTTTCCATTCTTTCCATTTCACTAAAATGGGGAATAGTGGATAATATCACCACCCCACATATCAGACCAGGCCTCAGTTCCCCATTTAGCAGGAATGCCACTGCTACACTAATACATGTACACACACACACACACACACACACACACACATACGGTTGTATTCAAAGGTTTGAATGCCCTAGTTAAATTATGTCATTTTTTGGTTACTTATAATTGTCAATTTTACGTACTTATGTTAATTATAAGTGCTAAGGTGTAAATAAGTGCACTTCTCTTACATAAACCACACTTCTGCACATTTTATATTTTTACTGTTAATGTACAATTTGCTGGATGTAATATGAATGTGGCCTGTGCAAAAGTTACACAGCATTTTATAATTAGTTTTTAATTTTTTGTAACATGTTAAACATCCATTATTTAAGCTGCTTGCTCTTAACCAGAGTCGAGGGGGGGTTGGGGGAAGAGGTGAGGGAGACTATGCCAGCGGTCATATGAGCGAATGGTGGAGAAACACCCTGGACAGGTGTCGATTACAGGGCAGACATGAAGACAAAAAGACCCGCGGTGACATCTAGAAGCAATTCAGCACCTCCAGTTCACCTGGCGTTCATGTCTTTGTGGGAGGAAACCAGAGATCCCGGTAGAAACCTACACAGACACGTAGACTCCAGACAGAAAGGACCCTCAGCTGCTTGAATGGGAACTGAACCCAGGACCTGCTTTCTGGGAGCTGATAATGGCACTAACTGTGCCATCAGCCAAACGAAAATATAGAAATGCACAAAAATTGACGGGGATGTGGTACAATTTTTGCAGACAACTGTAGCTGTACACTTGTACAGTACACAAGCACTTTGCTTCTGATAGTAGTTCATATCGCATCAGACACTGGCCCAGTTTCATGAGGTATAAGGTGAACTTTTAAACCTTATATAAACCTTTGTGAACCTTGGAAGCAAGAGCTGATGGAAGACAAGAGGGTGAGTTTGTATGGTGTATTATCACACACGAGGTCATTCAATGTGCTTTACAGAGATAAAATGAGCAATAAAAAGCATAAAGATAACCCTTTATTAGTCCCACAGGTGGGAAATGTGCAAGGCATAAGTAAGCAATAAAAGTAACCATAAAATTAATACAGAATAAAAGCAAGATTTAAGAGCAAGTAAAATAAGTTCCACAACAGTAAAGAAAGCAATATAAAAGTATAAAACATGATTTTTTTGCAACTCTTGCTGGTTAATTGATGGCTGTTGTTTAAAACTCAGGGAGGATGTGGTCTTCATGGAGAGCAATAGTTCTGCAACAATGTGATGGCTTATATATAGGGTATATATATTTACATGTTTGATGTGAGGTGATTTGGCTGTGTCATCGCTATGCTCACTTGATATGTGCATTGCAATGTGACCTAAAATGCTAAAATAAATATATTTTCAGCTATTTATGTCAGTGCAGCCCCCAAAACAAGGTGTTAATGATTCAGTATCACTCCACCCTAGAAGTTCCACATCCACACATTTCTATCTAGCATATCACTCTGTAACTATGATCATCAGGCTGGGATGGCAGCTTTGGGTTAGAACAGCCATTAGTGTTTTGTATTTGAGCCAGTATCATTTTGAACTGTCTCTCTAGGTAGTAACAACAATTGCTTGCCAGGAGGCTTTTGGGAAATGAAGTTTTGGCATGTCAGGAAGCACAACACAAAGCTGCAACTGGGGAGTCTCACTGAAGTCCATGATTAGCTGCACTACACTGGAGGTTTTCCTCTATGCGTTTTCATTGAGGGAATGTGAGGAAATTATACAGGAGATTGTAGGAAGGTGAGCACTGAACTGGGCTCAGTTAAAGCAAATTATAAGCAGCCTCCACAAAGCCCCGACAAATCGGGTGTGGAAAGGCTTTTCACTCAAATGGCGGGCAACAGCAGGGCTGAGAAGAAACCTGCTGTTTGGCAAGAAAAGACCATGAAACAAGCGGCCATTTACAAGCCAGGAGAAGATTGCTCTTTCAGCGAGGGGAGAGCCAACTGATACTTCCTCCTCGTGAGCTCTGGGGCACCCCTGAGTAACAGTGCCACTCTGGACAAAGCTACACTAACTGCTCTTTCAGAGGTGGAGCACAGATGCAAGCGTTGGCTCGGCAAAGTTTTGCAACTCGAAGCCGTGCCCTTTAAACAAAACACATAAAATCATTATGCAAATTTAAGCAGCACCGAAACAGAGGCCGCTATTTATAAACATGTGAGTTAAAGACGCAATCTGGACTGCAATCTGTTCGCTGAGATCGGCGCTTCAGCTTTCATCCCTCGCCATGCTGAACGGTGCTCCAACCATGGGTTCCACACTCGTGTTCTGACAGTATTTTGACAAGCTGGCACATTTGCAAGCAATGTCAACAGATTCTACATGACTGCGACTGCTGACATGTATCCATCTTCGTCTCTGAGGGTGTTTGCTTCTAACGTGTCCCTCGGTAGGCAGACTCCGGAGGAGTACGGTTTGACGGTGAGGCATAATTTTGGAGCTGCAGTATTGTCAGCGCTTCACCCTGAGGGGCGGAACAATAATGGCAGTGGAGCAGTGAACAATACAGTGCCAACAGAGGCGGGAGACTACAGGCCTGCTGAGGAGATTAGGCTTTATGAAGGTGACTCCGCCGGCCTGCTCGCCGCGAGCAGCCCTGACTGCCTGCCTGCCTGCCACATAACTTACCTGTCAGCCAGCCTGAGCCAAATAAGGAAATATGACATTTCGCTGTGCGGCCGTGATGAATCAGGCTCGCAGTGACTTATTTCGTACAGCTAGCTTTGTTCTGGCCCAACTGCTCACGACTGAAAAATAACACACAGCAAGCTACTGAGCTGGCATTTTCTCTGTCACTGTTTGATCTGTCAATCTGTCAAATAAACAGAGGGGCACTGGAGGGCTGGGAGAAAGACAGCGAGAGTGAGAGAGCAAGAAAAGAGCAAGAAAAGAGCGAGAAAAGAGCGAGAAGCCCAAGTCGTTTCAACCATATGTAATACGCCACCATATACACAGCATTGTGCAAAAGGGACCACCTTTGGTTTGTTTACTTTCCAGTCAAAATGCTCATTAGTCATTTGAGAAAAAAAAATCGGGAAACAAATTTAGCAGCAACTAATACAGAATTTCATTTAGTATTTATTCTGTCCTCTCTTTCATTCTGACCACCCCTTTTTACTCTTCCATCGTTCCCATCTCAAACCCAACCAGTTTAAGTTGCGTCTTCCCTACAAAAGCTGCCACAAAAGAAAGATCTTACTGACTTGTTCCCCTTCAAAGAGAGAATCTTGTTCCTCAGCTTGATCTGAACAACCATGCAACCCCTGGCAAACCACCACAACTGTCTTCGGATACACAGCACTTAAAGCTTTTATTTATGGGAGAAGGTCTTCGCTGTGTGTGTGGGTGTGCGTGTGGGTGTATGTCTGTGGGTGTGGGTGTGTATGAGTGTGGGTGTGTGTGGGGTCGTGTG
>JBBPCX010000002.1:3387363-3400798 GCA_037974365.1 Hydrocynus forskahlii
AACATTTTTATCGCGAAAGCACGCTGTCTACCGTTCCACTCCTCCATTATTACTGAATGGCGTGATTGTTTACAGCTATCGGCAAATATTTAAGAATCCAGTATCAGTACTGAAATGGAAAAAGTGGTATCAGTACTTCTACTTTCCTAGCAGGAGCAGAGCAGCACCCGACTGTAAGATCATATATTAAAAGCACTATCTCCTAGTCACCGAACTTTCATTTACTTTTTGTGTCGAGTTTCCAGACAGCTCCATTACTTCACCATTCCTTTAAAACATCGTGCCTCACAAGCCTGTACATCTGGCCCCAAGCATCTGAATGGACTGCAGATGAGATGCTGAGATAGGACTGATAGAAAAAAAATGCCTTATATCAAAAACCTGCTCCAGTAATTTTTGTTTACTCCTCGAACATACTTTTATTTCTGCTATGAAAGAAGTTTAGCCCAGGTTTGAGGTTATTTGCGTCCCATTTTATAAGTGAAGCTAAAGCACAACCAAACCCCCCAGAGGGCCTCTGAACACACAACATACATTCCTCATTCTCTTCCAAGTGTGACTCATCTGCATCAAACTGATATCTATGTTTAACCTAACCACAATGGTCTCAAACTTAGTCACATACATTTCTGGCTGTTTGCAAATAAGCCACTGTTTAGATATTTAGCTGAGATGTTTTCTCAAAGCTTTCACAGTTGGATTGCCGCATAAATTTCTCTTCGAATATCCAATGTAAAGGAAGTAAATATAAAAAGCTTGACAAACGTCTAAACATCCTTGTCTGTAGCTAGCATACAGGGGGTTTTCTATTTCGTAATGAGGAATCTGAATCTAATTCAAAGAAATATATTTAATCTCATAAAATAAGCAAAGCATGTTTTATCGTAGGGAACAAATTAGACTGACATTTCCAGCTGGCCTTTTCTTCATAGTCTGTCAGTCCCACTTCTTTCCTGTAACAAACTGCAAAAAAGCACATTTTCAGAGAAGCCAAGTGATAGTGATAAAAGTGATAGAAGCCCAGAAGCCCATCAATTAAAGACACGTCCCCATGAAAATGCTTCTGGCCAAGAACAAAATATAAAACGCTACGACAGACAAATCTGCAAACGTTGAACACTTATAACTTGGTTTGGTTGGATTATAAAAATTCCAACAAAATTTGCAGCAGTCAAGATGTCCTATTGGTCTCATGATGACATTATAATAAACAGAACTACATGTTTATTATGTCACACTTAGCTATCAGTACTTGTCTGGGCACAGCTGGATGGCTTGCAAACTAACAGTGTGGTGCAGAGCAGGGTTGGGAGATGTCTACTAAATGGGCAAATGTGTCTATGGTAAAACATTGGATGATGATATCAAGAGACTGGGGAGGGTGGTCATCTTAAGGGCCATTCCTCTTCCTATAAATAAGTGGTGGGTCATACATTTATCAATAAATCATTTGATTTATCATTAAATGATACAAAAAATTAACAGTATATGCAACTGCCTTCTTGTCTTAAAAATATCTTTTACTAGCACCTTGTGGGAATTTAAACATTACTATAATTGGAAGATGGTCTCTCAAAAAAGTCTCCAACTGGCATTAACATAAGAAGACAGAGAATGCAGTCCTACCATGTTCTGGTAAAATGTGTTTGGCACTGTGAGAAACAGTGAGAACAGGAGAAACAGTAGAAACATACAAAGTCAGAGACTATCACAGCCTGAAAATGAAGTGCAGTAAGGGAGTGAGGTGCAGTGAGGGAGTCTCATCTTCGAAGTATAGTCAAATAGTTCCCAGTGAATATCAAATAGTAATTTTGTTTGAAATACCCATCCCTGCTCAACAGGTACATTTTTTTTACATGTGTATGTGTGTGAGTGTGTGTTTGTGTGTGTGTGGGGCAGGGTGCACACCACTGTCACACTGCTGGGCTCAACATCATGATGAATCTCAACCATCGATGATGGACTCCGCCCTCGGGCAGAGCAGCACAACAGTATAATTGAAGTAAGTGTGAAGTAACACACTTGTTTCAAGTGGTCTTTTAACTGTTGGCTTTAGTGAGTGTGTTTGAGAAGGGGGATAACCGAACTGTGTTGGTCACCAGCCCCACGGACATTGAAGACATGCAAGGTGCAGTTACACCACTAGTGTTCCTGTGTAGTGCCCCAACACTATCCAGTACACTTAAGGCACTTTCCAACGGGTCTACAGGATCCGTTCTCTAGCTAAACTGTACTGTGATGACTACAGCACGTTTTGATGTTCCAGTGTATCTCAGTCCAGTAAGTGGGTTTCTGACTCAATTCGCTCCCACAGTTTATGGCTGGTCGTCCTAAAATCACGTTCATGGGGTCGAACCGGCAGAAAGTTTTTCGGTCAGAGCCACTTTTGTTATTGTAGTCTTTAATTATTTATAGATTTTTTAATTTTTTGCCTTTGCATAACTTCCACTGAAATTTATCTCCAGCACAAACAGACAGTAAAGCTTGAACTTTATCGACTTCCCAGTTGTTAGTTTGTAACTCTATTGTTGTTTTTGGACAAGCCGCAGAAAAACAGTGGCTTCTTTCTTGTTGTGATGACATTTCGACCAATCAGAAAGCAGTGATACATTCAGCTCGGTTGCAGCCCATTTTCGGCCCTGCCGTTGAGCAGCTCAGGAGCGGCATGGGTACGAGTCGCTTTATTTGTAACAGAAAAACATTTAGTTCATGGTACGGCGGTTCCTTGTGCCAGTAGAAAAGCACCATTTTGCAATTTAGTTAGTTGATTTTACTGTACACAGGTTTACACACACACAATAGAGCACTGAAGAGTGCTTTGTGTTCTGGACACGGTGCAAGCTCTAGTTTGTGAATTTCCCATGAGCAAGCTAATTTAGACTCACTACACCATCTCTTCTCATGGGTGGGCTAATTATGGTACTGAAGTATATTTTAATACACAGAGCACTAAATTTGAACTAAATATGCATGTAGAACGTTAAGACTACAATCCTTTGTTCTGTTTTATTTTGATTATTTACTGAAGTTCACATGAAGTTTTTGTAGTTATGGAGTGTCTGCTGAATGGGATTTCTGTTTCTGTTGTAGCATCAAGAAATCAAGAAAGTAATTTCATTGGTACTGGCATCAACTACCAAGATCTCTCTACATCTGAAATGAAAGACCTCTTTTTGATCTGTCTGTTGTAACAATATGTAATAATGTAATGTAAAATAAAATGTATAATAAAAATGGTAAAGGTGAAAAGGTATAGTCAAATAAAATATTATGGTGGTTCAGCCCAACTTGGGAACATATCTGGCCAAATCTAAATGCATTCTTAGCAAAAAGGGTTGAAACAGAAATTAAAATCTCAGAGAAACTTGGCTTCCATGGCTACAATATTTACATTATTTAAGACCGTGAGGTTCTGCCATTTATTTGATGACTGCTGAGAACAGACCGTCTCAAAATTCACAAAGGACAATCATATCAGCCAGAAAAGCACTGCTGAACAATAACTGCTGCGGAAACAACAGCTGGATTTCATGGTGTTTTTCTATGGTCAATTTCAGTGGGGCTGGACCTACTGTTCAAGCGTGGGAGACGCATGAGCAGACTTGTATGTTTCGTTTTGCCTTCATTATTAAACAGAGAATGTAAACTGGCTCGATGGCCCAGAACAGAAACAAAAGAACAGAACGCAACTCAGCATTACCGTGTCGGATGTCCCACAACCTAAGAAACTCAAACCAGGCTATTTAAGCTGAAACGAAACACAAAACTGCTGCTAATCAACCCTTATTCCTGGCCAGCCGAGACACAGGAATGAGGCCACACCCAGTGTCAAAACAAAATTACAAAATTTACATAACTCAGGCCCTCACAGTACCCCCCACCCCCCAACGGCACAACCCCGGGTCACCCAAAAAAGGCCACCAGGCCTACACACAAAAAGGAGGAGGAGGGGTGGAGGCGGAAAACAATAGAGCTCCACTCGAGGGCCCTTTCCACGCTGTCCAGGACACGACTCCGAGGTGGATCCCCATAAAACAAAAGGGCTCCACTCGAGGGCCCTTTCCACGCTGTCCAGGACACGACTCTGAGGTGGATCCCCATAAAACAAAAGGGCTCTACTCGAAGGCCCTTTCCACATTGTTCAGGGCACGCCCCCTTCTGTCGTCCCTCCCTCAGGGTTCTCCTCCGAGGCGGACCCTCATAGCGCCCCCCCAAAAAAATCCTTGGGGGAAGTTCCTAGGCTCCTCTGACATTCCCCCACTCAAAAGACGCACCACTGGGGCCACGGTCGGAGCTGGGGCCTCAGGGGTGGGAGCAGGTACCACGGCCGGAGCCGGGGCTTCAGGAGCAGGAGCAAATGCCACAGCTGGAGACGGGGCCTCAGGAACTGGAACAGGTGCCACAGCCGGAGCCGGGGCCTCAGGAACTGGACCTGGTGCCACGGCCAGAGCCTCAGGAACTGGAGCAGGTGCCATGGGTGGAGTCTCAGGAGCTAGAGCAGGTGCCATGGCCGGAGCCCTGGCCTCAGGAACTAGAGTAGGTGCCACGGCTGGAGCCGGGGCCTCAGGAACAGGAACCACGGCAGGAACCGGGGCCTCAGAAGCAGGGGCCTCAGGGACAGAAGCCTCATGAACAGGAGCCCCGAACCTAAAGTTTCTGAGATGGGGCCTAAGGGTTCTGAGACGGGGCCTAAGGCCACGGCTTCAGGGACAAGGGACAGCATGGGAGGCTTTAGCCATCTAGGGGCAGGAACAGGGGGCTGCAGTTGCCATGGGGCCAGCGTGGGAAGTTGAAGCCGTCTGGGAGCCGGGACAGGAGCTGCACATACCCTGTTGGGAGCTGGAGCATCTTGGCCCTGGAACGCAGCATTGTAGCTCTGCAGTGGTGTGATGGCTTGGCTCAGCGGCTCTGCGGTGTGGCTTTGCGGCTCTGTGGCGGCTTGGCTCGGGAGCGGAGCTACTGGGCTTGGAGGTGGAGCTTCGTTGCTCTGGAGCTTAGTTTCAGCACTCGGGAGCGCAGCCTTGTTGCTCGGGAGCGGACCTTCCTGACTCAGGAGCGGAGCAGCTGGGCACTGCAGCAGTGTGACGGGTGTGAGTATTTCTCACTCTGCATCTGGGCTCTGGCTCGAGTGCACGAAGGGCAGCGCTAGACTGGCCAATGCACGCAGACTCCCCGGACCTTCGGCTGTCTGCCTCAGCTGTTGGTTGGCTTGCAGCTCATTTTCTAGCCGTTTCTGTAGCTGCAGCCTGTTCATCGCTACAGGCTGGTCAGATCACGTAGCAGTTATGGGCGGCGCTTCTCGTCGTGTCGAGGGCTGGAGCCACGCCTCAAACTTCGGCTCGCTCTGGGTCCTAGTGCCCGAACCCGCCATAAGTGAGGCTCGCTGCTCCAGCCGAGGGCTCGCCTTCTGAGGCAAGCCGGGCATGAGCCGGAGTGATGGAGCTCCTTCGTCGCCTTACTGCGGATCTCCCGCCTCACCTTTCAGCGAGCAAAAGCGGGAGCTCCTCTGCGGGCGAGTCAAGGACGAGGGGGTCCACAATGAGCTTCAGGTCTATAATTGGGGATCCGTCAATCCAGCCCAGGTCCTCTACCTCGTCCTCCAACTCGGCTGTTGTAAACCAGCTTGTCCTCTCCGGTTCACCCCCAAGCTTGAACCAGCTTGCCTCACTCCAGGCAAACTCCTCTTCCCTCTCGAGCAGGAAGGTTGTCAAGGCCCCAAGGACCAGTTCCCTTGGGGCCGGCTCCCTCCCTGCTGGCTCGCTGTCTGCTGCGCCGCGTGAGGTGCGATATTCTGTCACGTCTGGGCTGTGCCCGTTCAGCAGGGAGACGCATGAGCAGACTTGTGTGTTTCACTTTGCCTTTATTATTAAACAGAGAACGTAAACTGGCTCGATGGCCCAGAACAGAAACAAAAGAACAGAACACAACTCAGCATTACTGTGTCGGATGTCCCACAACCTAAGAAACTCAAACCAGGCTATTTAAGCTGAAATGAAACACAAAACATCTGCTGCTAATTAACCCTCATTCCTGGCCAGCCGAGACACAGGAATGAGGCCACACCCAGTGTCAAAACAAAATTACAAAACTTACGTAACAGTGGCCTCTAGTGGCCACTGACTCAGGCCCTCACACAGATGCTGTATATATGTAATAATGTGGTCATATTTTGATTGTCAGAGAGAGAAAAGTGGGGGGAAAGCCCTTTTAAAACTTTTTTGAATTACAATAAAGTGAAAATATTACGATCCAAATATAATGTTTCACTAAATAGCTTCAAACACTGCAGAAAGTGTTTCCTTGTCTTAAACTGGCAGGAAAGATGAGCAAATTTGCACAGATATCAACTGTACTCAAGAAATACACTGTGAGACACTGCAAATAAACTAAAACATTACACTGACAAATTAAATAATCTTAAAATATCTAATATTTGTAATTGTAAGACTATTATGATCCATTTTTGGCTTTTCTCTTTTTTCTCATTTTTTTACATAATTTAAAAATACCGGACTCTCTTTAGACTAACTCAAAATAACATAATGAACAGGCCAATAAAAACATCTTGTTACATGAACAGGTCAATAGAAATATCTTGTCACGTTAACTTATTTGTTCGGGCAGCACCAACTTATTTACAGCCATTTTTACTTGTTTTAAGTAATTTTATCAAGTGAAATAACTCAATAAATTAGAGGATGATACTTGATAATTTCACTGGAATGTCTAGAAGTAAGTTTAAAACATCTCATAATATTCTTGCAAGGACCTCAAAATAAGAAATATTAAAAGTGTTTAGTAGATTTAAGCCCATTTATTTGTCAAAACATCATTTTTAGCGGTGCAACTAGAATGATAAAAGACTTTCTGATATTATGCAAATGTTTTATTAGTGCAGCAGAGCTGATAGTCTTGGCTTGGCATTTACTGTTGTGGCACGGATTACTGGAAGCTATGAGTTCCTTGAATGTGGTCCAAATTTTCCCATTTCCATCACTTTCTGTTTTGCTCTTCTCAAAATTCACCTGCCTATTTCTGTTTCCTGGGTAACCGAGTGGATTAATTACTTTTTGTCTCATATGTGTAAGATGGCTGCAATTCTAAGACGGCAAATCATAAACTGACCTTTTGTGTTTGTGAAAGTTACAGAAAATGCAGAACAACAATAGAAAGATAATGTCAATGAAATACCGATGTACAAAACTACTAAAACACAATGGCCCCCAGTCCTACGCCTAGAAACCCCATGTTCTGCACAATTACATTGTCTTGGTTCCTCCCGAGATTTCTTCCTCCAGCTGAGGGAGTTTTTCCACGCCTCTGTCGCCTTTGGCTTACTCACTAGGGGCTCGGACCTGGACTTTGTAAAGCTGCTTTGTGACAACCTAGTTGTAAAAAGCACTATATAAATAAAATAAAATTGAATTGAATTGAATTGAATTACGTGTTTTCCCTACTCTAAACACCTCAGATGAGACAAGCACAAAAATGTGCATAGTGTGGGGTCAACAGGATGAGACTAGGGCCCCCACCAGGCAGGTCACGATCATGAACTTTAACTGACAACTAGATAATAATACATTATTAATTACTACTAATAATTAATTATAACATCTTCTATAGAAAGAACTGCAATGAACAAAGTCTACCAAAGCCTTGTGGCACAAGTCAGAACTTTTGTTGTTTTTGTGAGACCCGTAACGTTTCTCTATAAATGCGTTTTCTGCTTTCTTCCATTTCCATGCATTTGTCGCACGTCAAAGCATGACAAATGCACCCTATTCACGATGTTTGTTGTGAGGCAAACATTATTGTGGAAACGAGCGACTGCAGAAAATAATTGCAGACAGCTAAAATAATTGCCACCAGACATTTATGTAATAACTGTGGCAGGCCTATCCCCAGCTATAAAGGAGATGAATATGTGATGCATCCTCCTAGGCCGACTCTGAAAACCCTTTCAGAAAGTTGTTGGACACAAGCGGTGAATAATGGGCTTTTATACTGTAAGAAAAGACATTTTTTGCATTATGGCTCTGTAGATAAAAGCAGTGAAATGTTTAAACTGAAAGTCTCTCGGCCGCAGAGACAGTGAGCTTCAGCTATGATCCCCACCCTTCAAAGTAAGGGCCCAACGCGAGAGCTGAATCAGACTATCAGAGATTCATATTTGCCAGAGCAGCAAGTCTTTGACAGCAGTGTCAAAAGAGCTGCGTGTAAGCCCTGCCAAACCCTGCTTCATTACCCTGAGTGGCTTTCTCAGTTTGAGCCTCATTTCATCAAGTTTTATAAGGAAACGCCATCAGCCTGGAAACGTACAGCTAAAGTTCTTGAGACATGTCTTAAAACCAGCGACTGCTCTGAAGGAAAAAGAACATTTCAAACAGTGGTGTTGATTATATCTGAAATTTTGAATATGACACATATTTTTGTAATGTTCTCCCTGTCGTTTCCCGTTTTTTTTGGGGGGGGGGCTTATATATCCACCTGTTTTCTTGTCTGTTTTCTTGTTTGTATTTTTATTTCTTGTCCTTTAGCACTGAACCTTTTGCCGCGACCCTCACAGTATTACAGTTTCCATAAAGATGGACCACATCCACTCTGGAGAAAATGCCTCTTTATGTCATGATTGTTTTTAATGTTATTTTTCCGACTCATACAAAATAATTATAAATGATAATAAGAGAGCATGGATTCAAGTTAATGAGTCAAACGTGCGAGTTTCTCACAACAAAAACGATCTCGTAAGATAAATGCATTTTCGCTCATTTTAATCACATTTTAAGCTGCTACTGACTTCCTCTGTTAAGAGAAGGAGCAATTTTTGAGTGATACAGCAACACTCCCCTCTCAGGTAGCACTTAATTATCACACCAACTGGATAACAGCTTTGCCTCAGAGGCGATGACGAGCTGGATTAATGACACATGAAAAGCAATCTCCAGACCCCACTGCATCCAGCCCACAAGGGCATACCCAGCCCGGCTCCTAATAACTATCCCACAACGCAGAGGAACCATGTGGCTCAGCCAAGCCCCGGCGGCGGTAAATCCCTCCCATTAAGCTGATGCATCTCCGTCCTAGTAAGAGGGGAACTTTCTGGAGCTGTGTTTACGATAAGGTCCATTTCTAGGGTGTGATGATAAACATATTTTCAGTTTCTCTACATTTTTTCAATTCTGAGGTCAAGATTTGATTCCCTTTTTGACATTTTTTCTGGTCCCTAGAAATAAACTAATTTGTGTACATAGCATTTGTGTATACAGCACAGTGGATTTCCTATAGAATATTTTCTGCAGATATTTAATTGGATTTATTTAAACTTTATATTTTAAATTGTTCTTGTCTCTGTGTGTCAGTGCAGTCATAGCATAAGCAATTTCTTCTGGGATCAATTGTTTATGGATTAAGGTGAATTAAAAACTTTTCAGATACAACTTTTAAATGCCTGCCTTGGCAGCCCTTTAACAAAGAAAGCTTCAAAAAAACAGAACCCCTAAGTGACTTCTGAAAAAAGCCCAGGAACTGAGTAAGAGGGTACACAGTGAATAAGCCCTGCTCCTTTCCTGCCTGCTATACTCTGATAAGATGCACCAACATGTCTAGTTTTGATCACTGACAGAAGTTTTGGGATCCGTGTCTCTCATGTTCTAAGGATTAATTGGTAGTTCCAAAAAAGTTCAAGAACTTTGCAAATTCAAGATCCAAGTTTCAGCTTCCACCTAATGTAAGGGTTCTTGGAAGAACCTTACATTTTTAAAGAACTTTTACATATTTTAAAAGGCTTTTCGGACTCATACATCTCAATTACTTATAATAGTTGATTAGGGAAGATAGCTCTTAACCCATGACTGCTTACAGCATCATCAATATTGCATGGGCCAATGTGAGGATAAAGATGACCAACCCATCTCCTGTGCAGCCCAGAGAAGGAGGAAATAAGAGGGTAACCATGTCCGCATCATCACAAAGAGAATGAAGCCAAGCTGTGAAGACATTTCATAACTCGGAATGAAGGCAAAGGGACAGACTGCAATCTGATCTGAGCCCACACAGACATGGACCCAGACAGTAATTGCAGTGCTCTCTATGTTGAGTATAATGAATAAAATATAATGCAGGGGTATTATTGTGCCAGGAGCATGTCATCACTCACTCTATAAGAGTAATAATGGTCCATTACTGCTGCTGCAGG
Source organism: Hydrocynus forskahlii (assembly GCA_037974365.1). NCBI lineage: Eukaryota > Metazoa > Chordata > Actinopteri > Characiformes > Alestidae > Hydrocynus > Hydrocynus forskahlii. Next base: position 3,397,559 of record JBBPCX010000002.1, read on the forward strand.
TCGCTCATTACTCTGATTGTCTGGGAAATGAGAAGCTTGTGGATCTACTCGGGTCCTGATCGCTGGGGTGAGGCAGCTCCAGCACCGAACTGGAGGGTGCAAGAAAGGAAAAAAAGTGGTGGGCTTCAATACGAACACATGCTGTTAAGCACACAAAGTGAGATTATTTTGGGAGTTGGTCTGGTTATTGCAGGTGGGAGATGGTTCCTGTCTAAGAGAAGAAGCGCTCTGGGATGAAGTAATAAGAACAGAGTTAATAATATTGGTTCTGGCATGGAGGTAATGATACAAAGGAGAACACTGCAACACTGCAAATGGCTGAAATAAAGCGCACAAAAGAGAATGATGCGTTCTGATTACTACGCCATTCAAAAAAGAGCTGACAGTTTTCCCGGATGCACTGAGGTTTAAAGAAAGCTATCATTAAACGTTATAAAGTATGAGTAGATAAAATCTTAAAATGACTTCAAGCAAATCCCTGCTACCTCTCAGTTCTCAAACTAGCTGCAAAGTGTTATCTGAAAACCTGCAGGGAGATATTAATGATAGGAAGTCTTACTGAAAGCCATAACGGTAAACACAGAACTATCACTCATGGTACCTTCAATTGTCAACTCGGTGCATTCAGTGTAGTTAATTATGTCTCAGTCTGCCAGACTGTTCATTTCCAGCTGCCCAGAAAATACATTTGGTCATAATGCAAGGGGACCAGGCAGATTTAATTAGTGCTAAACCAGAGTGCCAGGGAGCACGGCCTCAGAGAGTGACGAAGCTTTAATAGGAATGGAGAAGGTGCAAAGACTTTATGCTCCATCTGCATATCAGGGTGTACAAGGTGTAGTTTACAGTTTGCTGTTTTGTTGCTATTTAACTTAGTTGCGACAGTCTCTCGACATTATGAAGTAAAACACGAGACACAGAAAGCTGTGACTTATTAGATGAAAAAAATACATTAATAGACTTTTTTCTATCATGCAGGAAGACAAAGTTTGGTTACAGAACTGTCAGGACCCTCGTTGAGTATCTGTGTCCCTTCACTGTCACACAATGCTTTGAAAGTATGGTGGGCTTCAGCAGAGGTGGTGACATGATTTCCATGCAGGGAAAAACTGAGATGAACTGCAGGGAACGTGGTAATGTCCATACGTTTCGTGTTGACACATAAAAATGCCGAAATTCACTTTTTGTCATGAATCCAACCGCTACCTACACACACCCCGCGAATCCAAACTGCTACCGACACACCCCACATCGCTCCATCTCAGCCAGCCAGCAGATCGCAGGCCCCGGAATCTCAGCCACCCCTCGTTGTCACGCCCCACACACACACCGCCGCAATCAACCTATCGTTTGAGTTCTCCAGAGTTTTAACCACGCCCTTTAGTCACACCCCCTTTGCTTGTACGCTGAACTAATCTTCCGGTTCAGTATTTAAACAGATGTTACTCACACACCTCGTGAACTCTTCTCCTCCATTCATTGGATTATTCTTTGCCTTGTTTTCATGTGGATTACTGTTTCTTGGACTTTGCTTGTGTTTTCGACTTTGTTTTTGAATTACCCCTTTGTATGGACTTTGATATACTGATACGAACTCTGCCTGCCTTTTAATTATGAACCTTGCGTATTGTCTTGTGTGTTTCTGGTCGCCATCTTGTCTGCCTCCTGTGTATCAACCCCGCTTACCATCCTTCGACTACTCTTTTGCCCTGTGAACTGTGTGCTGACTCTTTTCCTCAATAAACTTCTCTTCAATTCTATGTCACCATCTGCAATTGTGCTTTCCTCGCCACTTTTATTTCACATTTTATTCAAATGTATATATTTTTGTGTCATATTTATACGTAATTTCAATTAAACTTTTTCTGCTGTTAAATTTTCTTTTAATCCCTATGGTTGGGCATCGTACAGTAATAAAAATTATGTCGTACTGTGTATGATTGAGTATATTACAAAAAAATTGAATTTGAAATTTGACTTTGAAATTATTATTAAACATACCTGAATCAAAATTAAAGAGAAATCCATTTTTACAGGTTTACAAATGCAGTAAAATGAATGAAACTGAGACCAGCAGCCCAGCGCCTCCTTAAAGTTCTAATGTTCTAGAGCGCAATAAATGTCATTAAATATCAGACAAATCTGAACATACGTCCAGTGCTGATGTTTTTATCATTTTTTATTTATACAAGTACCAGTATGAGTAGAACATGAGTGCATCTCCACTACCAACAAAAACAACACAGTAACAACACAGGAGCTTTCTGTCTACATCTGACTTTATGTCAAGGATAATACGTGTTGTACCGCGATATCTGGAAGAAAAGCACAAGAGACCCACCCCTGCATTCCACCACTGAGGTAAATAAAAGTGGCTCTCTCCAAAGTTCTTTAGACAGCAGAGACAGCACCAGGTGGCTTATTATCATGCTAAGTCGTTTGAACATGATCGCTAATTACACTTTATCTTCTCGAAGAATGAAGGATGATTACTTGGTGTGACCTTTCATTATATTTTAAATACAGCAGTGTACCCATTATATAACTACCTGTCAACCAGTGAAACAGAACCCAAAATTCACTGATATTGCTTATAACTAATATAACATGGGTTGCGGGTACGGGCACAAGGCAGGGACCCACCCTGGTCGGGGTGCCAGCCCACCACAGGGCGTACACACACACACCACTCGCTCACACACACACACCTACAGTCAATTTAGAATTCATTTACATGCATTTACTACATATTGGAGGTTTTTTATATTTCTTATAGCGCTTTAAAATATTTTGTCAGTTAATCGTCATTGCAATATCCATCTCTGCAATCCTGATATTGAAGAAGTCTGTAATTTGCAAATGAGCCTCTAACCACAATGCTTTTGCCAGGGTGACCAATCACAGCTCCAGCTGAGTTACTGGGTGTTCTGATGAATCGAGGTCTTCATGTAATCCAACAAAAGTCGAATAATATTTAAGCATTAAAGGCACTGATTAACTACAGTGTTTTTAAAGAGACTATATTCTATATATCCTCCTTTTTCACTTTCACTTAGTTTGTGCACCGAAAGTATTTCATAATTCACCATAACTAATTTTTACAGGACCATTTCTCGCAGGGGTTACGTTCCAAGAGCATCCGCATATAGTGAAAAACTGCATTGTGTTTTGGTAAAAAAAATGCCTAAAAATGCCTATTTTTATAGTGTAAACCCTAAATATGCCCCAAATATGCTCCCA
>JBBPCX010000002.1:3438849-3466862 GCA_037974365.1 Hydrocynus forskahlii
AATCACCCGCTTCTCGCGGTGGTTACATTCCAAGAGCATATAGTGTGTTGTGGTTTAAAAAAAAGCCTAAAAATGCCTATTTTTATAAGTGTAAAAATATGCCGCCAAAAATGCTCCCAAAACACTTTAAATTTAAACTCAGCTTAATACATCACCCTTAATGAAAATGTAAAGGTTAGCCTGTATTCATACTGTACAGTTTACATTGAACTCCTGCAGTGCTAGAATGCAAAATACTGGCGTTACCCCTGCATAGACTGTATGTTCTTGTGTTTTTCGTATGGGTTTACCTTTACATTTTCTTTAAGGGTAATGAGTTTAAAATGAAATTAAAGTGTTTTGGGTGCATATTAGGGTTTATACTACATAAATAGGTGTTTTAGGCATTTTTTTAACCACATCACAACAATGCTATATGCAGGTGCTGTGTGTGTGTGTATATATATATGTGTGTATATATATATATATATATATATATATGTGTGTGTGTGTATACATGTGTATATATATACATATACACATATATGTACACATATATAAAATATAGTTATATATATAAAAATAATAATGAAAGTAAACACTTTGTGTGTGTGTGTGAGAGCAGAGTGCGAGTTTGATCGCTTGACGGAGTGTTTGCAGCAGCACATTAAGACCCTGCCTCGACAGAAGCACTACAACTGGAAAGGTGTGCTGGGCTGTGCAGTCATGGGCTCGGACATGCTCTGGTATCGCGGACAGGTCCTGGAGGTCATTGGAGGCCATGTCAAGGTTAATCTTAGGTTACTAATTGTTGTTTTAAGAGAGCAGTTTTCTTTTTTATTGTAAAGTCACCTTTGTGAACAATAAATACTGGCACACCCCACCACATTTCATCCCTGCACTCGTCCCCTTACCCATCAGAAGTATTGCTGACCTTTTCATACAAGACACATGAAGCTGTTCTGTGAGATTTTTCAATAAGTGGTGTGACAAACCTAGCCAGAGACACCAGTGTTGCTTTTTACCTTTTATCAGAAATACCCATTCACATGCAAATCCCCACACAGACATACACCCACGCATACAGTTGGCTGTGCAGTCCAAAGCCGTCTTTGCTAATTGTAGTTAATTGAGTCCAGTTCAGTTGATAGTCTGTTGTAGCGAGCACCAAAATATAGATGGAAAAAGCAAAACAGAAAACTTTGGCCCATTAAAATGGCAACAATCGTGGAGAAACACCACCTGCTTCACTATGGTAGAACTGTACAACAATACATAAACAGGTAAGGTCAGAAACTACCCACTTGTGCATCAGAACACCATCATGATCCCGAGCCAGGTCACCACTCAACAACAGCCTTCCAGAGGTCTTTGGTTTCCTCTTTTATTAGAGCAGCCGGTAACTCCCCATAGTGCCCCCATTAACAGAACATGGACAGCTTGAGTCTGTTACAGTGGGCACTGGATAGCAGTGAATTGTTTGGGAAGTGTATATAAGTGTATATATTAACTTTTTTTTACACATTTAACATCAAACACTTAATGTTGGGTGAACATTTGATGGATCAACAGGAATGGTCAAAAATTATGTGTCTAAACCCTGAATAATTACTTTAATGCTTATTAAAGTACATTTTGTTCTTATTTTGGAGAGTGTTTTCTTTTTACAGTAATGAAATGTTTATTTAATCAGATTTTACACTTCATTTCCTCCTGTAAGTTTGCCACTGATATTGTAACTTGTGACACTGTGTATTACAGGTGCAATATGTGGATCAGGGGATAGTGGAGAACATTCCAGTGTGCCACGTCTATCCAGTGGTGCTGTGTGAGAAAGTTCCTCAGCTGTGTGTGCCTTGTCAGTTAAATGGAGTTGTTCCGGTAAGCAAATGTTACTTCATTTTATATATATGCTTGTAGTGTGTACTGTGTACTGTGATTAGGATGTCATGGGTTCGATTCCCAAGACTGCTAAGCACCTCTGGGGTACACTTGAGCAAGATACCATCCCAAACACACTGCTCCCTGGGTGCTGTGTTCCTGGCTGACTGCTGCTTCACTTTGTGAATGTGTTAAATGCAGAGGAAGAATTTTGTGCTGTTCACACTGTGCTGTGGTTTGTTCACAAATGACAGAATGGTCACTTTCACTTAAAAAAAATAAATAAATAAATAATAATAAAAAAAAAAATATATATATATATATATATAAATAAAAACACACACACGTATGTGTACGTATGTGTATTTATAAATCAATATTTTTTTTTTAGATGCTTCCTCAAAAACTGTCACTTGTGTGCCGTGTTTGAATGAGTGTAGGTGGGTGGTGTGTGGCAGTGGGATGCAGTGGCGCTCATGAGGGATCTGTTGCTTGGCCGCTCAGTCAGCGTTCAGGTCATGGTAAAGTAACACACAGACAAACCTGACTGGGTCTCTGGGGGCTGCTCTGAATCATGAATTTTAGATAATGGTGAATTCTTCAGTCGGATTAACTTCTGACTTTTTATTAGACAATTTATCTTTGTGTTCAGCTGCTGTTTCCCCAGACTTTATTTTAGAACCGCTCAAATTTTTGCCAAGGTATAGAAACAGCAGGTTTTTAAAAATAGTTTTATTAATATATTTTTATATGATATGAGGAACACTAAACTATATGGAAATGGAACACAGTAATCACTCATTATTTTTATGAGCAATATAATTTGTCTTTTGTAGGAACTACCAGAAAATCCACGAGGTTTTATAACTGTGGAGATAATGCTGGATGGGATGGCTCTGAACAGAATCATGGTGCATCATCAGCACGCCACCTTCGACCCATCCATCAGCAGCCCTGAGGTGTGTGAAAGTGGGCTGCATGTGGTCATTTATAATCCAGTTAACCACAAAGATAATTATCAATCCCTTTTTGTGGGTATGTGTGTACTAGGATTACGTGGTTAAACCTCCAGTTCCCGATTTGGATGACTGGGATTTGAACACAAAGGTAAAAACGACTATACTTCACAGAATTTTCAGACTCTGTGTAATGTACATTTATAATGTATTTATATATATTAGATGTTTAGCACCAGTACTCTTTATGAAGGGGATATTTTTGTCTTGATGTATTGAGTTCTAATTAAACTGCCAACACTGAAACGCTGACTGTTAAAGCTACTGAATCAACATGTTCTTCCATCAGGGCTTGGAGGAACCTCAGACCAGTTTAGGTGTGTACAGCAACCGCCAGCTTCCAAGTAAAGGGAATCACTTCCCGGTCATGATCAAGCACCTCCAAACCCCCAATGAGGTAGTGGCAGAAGAGAAGTTTTCTGAGTGTATTTATGTGGAAAACGCTGCATTCCGTCACTCTTGTTTTGGTCTGTTTGCAGGTGTTTCTGAGTCCTTTGAAGACACCGTTGTGTGAACAGGAGCAGGAGTCTCTGGAGGAAGCCTTAGAACGAGTGAACATGGGCATCGACTCTCTGCCCCACCTGACAGACTTTCCCTTCGGTAATGTCACTGTCACCATGACTACACTGTATATCCCAGTGTTTACAAGGCTAACGTTATTAGTTACAGGATGAAATAACAAGAAAATAGTTTATATGTGAGGTTTAACTTCACAAATAGCCATTTTTGAAAATGTGGTTCCGGTGCTCCTGAGCCTCAGGAAGGCTTCTGAAGTGTCAGAAATGCTTTTTACTCTGAAATGAAACTTCATAAAAGATGCCAAAATAACTTCTGACAAGTTTCAAAATGACACTAAAGTACATTAATTGAAACTGCACCTACTAACTCTTTTCTTCATACTGAAATTTTAGACTTTTATCTTGACAGAAAGTCATTTAGGTGTCCAAACACTTTTTTCATCTTCTATGAGGTTTCATGGTAGAACCCCATGTAAAAACATTTCTGGTGCTTTAGAAGCCTTACTCTCAAGAGCGCCATAATTGCATTTTCAGCACTAGAAACTGAAAAATGACTATTTCTGAAAAGTACATTTATTGAAACGTATTAAATATATTTAAAAAAATACCTTCCTAAAACGAATAACAAAATATAATTTAAGCATAGTTCTGTAACACTTAAAAAATGTCATTGTTCCCCTTTTACTCTGAGAGCAAATTGAGGAAAGCTTACCCCTAATATATAAACACTAATTCCTGAAAGTTGTCTCTTCTTTTACATAGATTTTATAGTATAAAATTTAATCAAATAATTGAAATTTTCATGCTTTAAAAAATCTCACAGAAGTTGCATTGAATAATTCGGTAGAGAATCAGTCAAGGGTGTGAAAACATCTACATACAGTTTTCTCTGTGTGAAAAATGATTGTGCTTATAGAGGGTCCATGCCTGGCTGAGTACAGCGATGGGAAATACTACCGTGCAAAGCTGCTGGGCTTTGCTGAGCTCAAACCCTCCATCAAGATTCTCGTGAGGCATGTGGACTTTGGTTCCGACGACATTCTGCCACCATGCAAGTAAGCTCTGATTCAAGTGTCCATGCAGAAAACATGCTTCACCTTTCAAGCTCTTGTAGAAGTACAAGAAAAAACGACCATTCTTTCCGCACATTGTCAGTACTAAGCTTTTCTGAGAACATTGTGGATACTGTTATTAGTTGTGGATTAGATGTAGTGACATGTATCAAAACATTTTCACAGCTTTTGTGTAACTTTTTTCTTGGTTCATTTGATCTGTCTTGTATTTAGTAAAATTATCCACCTTTACATGTCAGAGCTATTTTATATTAAAAAGAAATCAAATAAAATTCTGCCATATTTGAAAGTTTAGAAGATTGCCCTAATACAATCTCAAGGCTCTTATGTGCAATTATAAACTTGCAATACCGTGTGTTACGTACATGTGTGTGTGTATAAATACATACATACAGTAAACCACCCTTAATCGCGGTTCCAGTCCCTCGTGGATTTTTTCTGAGAACCGAACTAATAATTGTTCCTAGAAATTCCCGCACATGCGCGAAACTGGACACAGTCCAGAATTTCCCCCGTGGAGTGTCTCGAGTGTTCTCACGTTTTTCTTTTTGTCCTTCTTAAAGCCCTGTATTTTTATTACTGTAAATTAAATTAATTTGACAGTATTTACCTGCTGACACCAAAGAAAACGCACCTGCATGAATTACAGTACAGTCTATACAGGGGTAACATCGGTATTTACATTCTAGCACTGCGGGAGACAGCAGTTCAGTGTTAACTGTTCAGTACAAATACGAGTTTACCTTTACATTTTTTTTAAGGGTAATGTCTTAAGCTGCGGTTAAAATGAAATTAAAGTGTTGTGGGAGCGTATTTGGGGTTTACACTATAAAAATAGGCAATTTTTTACATCACATATTTGTTGTTTTTCACTATATGCGGGAGCTCTTGGAACATAAGCGTGGGTTTCCTGTGTGTATATATATATATCACTTTCAGTGAATTGTGTATACAATGTGAATAGCTGTGGCTACAGTGACAAACATTTATCTATCTAAACTGGACACTTTCTTTGTGTGTGTGTCTGTATATCCTCAGATTGCGTTGTCTTCCCCAGTCGCTTCTCCGATTCCCGTGTGAGGCGCTGTGTGTTCGGCTGGCGGGTTTCAAGCCGCCACGTCTTTGTGTGGCGCTGGAGCGCCTTTCCTACCGGCCAGAGTGGAGCATGAAGGCCATGCTAGAGATGATTGACTTGTTACATGGCAAAATCAGCGCCGTTGTAACGGTAGGCCCCTGACATCGTTATCTCAGTCAGATGGGTGGGCTCTTAGATATGTTGGTACTTACTGCAGCAGTGGTCTCTACACTGAAATGGTGGGTAAATTAGAACTGACAACAGATACTTGCTTTGTTAAAAATGGTCTGTACTGCAAGCACTGCAGAAAATGTCATTTTTAATGATGAAATGGAAGCGGTAACTGCAGTGTAACAGTAATGCAATCCCTGTAACAAGTCCACTGAGAATCACTGTAATTTAGACTTTAACAGCCTATAATAATAATACCTGAAATCTGAGCCACCCCAGTTACTAACACCAGATTAACGTTTGTTGTTTCAGGCTGTTGAGCCACAGCTGACTGTGGTCTTGTACAACGCAGATCAAACTATGGTGCATGTGCCTCTAGTGGAGAAAGGGCTTGCTGATTATGAGTGATGAAACAGAATAAGGAAAGTGAGTATGGGGTTTAGACCAATTTTGCAGGTAAATCTAGACCTTGGTTCTCAATACTGTTCCTGAAATACCACCTCCCTGCATGTTGTAGTGCGTTCATCCTAGGAATTAGCTTATCTTTAGCACAGAATGAAATGTGAGAATAGGCTGCTCATGCAGACCAGCTATTTGTTTTAATTGCAATGAATCGTCTAACCCAGTGGTCCACCTAGAATTTCATAGCAGGTTTTAAATAAGCATTCACCCTAAAACTAAGGAATTTTTTCCTTCTTTTGTCTGTTCTACAGGTTCACGTTGCATTGTTTGAGTTTGAAGCTACGAACCTCCATTGGACAACAGTTTTGTTTGTTTATACTGATTTTATGTTAAGTTATGGTTTTCTGTTTATTTTAAACCCATGAGGGGCAGTATTGTTCCTGCTCTTGTTTCATATGTTAATGTTCATGTTGAGTCAGCTTGTCATGATGGGAATGAGTAAATTATTGTGCTGAAGATTCTGACTCGTGTTAATATTCACACTCAATCATAAAAATATTTATTTTACAAAACTGTACAGGCCAAATAAATAACATTCAAGTAAGAAACCACACAAAACCTCACAGTAATCAAAGGTAATCCAATGTGTTTTTTTTCCCTCCCTTATGCTTCAATTCCTGCATTTGACTAACGAGGACCATGTTAAACTAGGCCTTGGTGTCCATGACGACACGTCCTTGAGGGTCTTTAAGCCGCACACGGCCGCTGGGATAACACGTTTCCTGTCTTCCATCTGAGTAAACTGTTTTAACTGTGCCATCAGGATATTCTCGTCGCTTAAAATCGGAAGTGTGGAGCTCTCGCTGACCTGTGTTGAACTGGATCTCCTTACTGCCATCACTGAGAAAGACCAGAAAATACAGATTTGTTATTCTTGCGCTCAACTCAAAACATAGGATGGGATAAACTTTTAATCCTGTATGAATTTGCAGTGTCGTTACAGTCCAACACTCACTGTATGACAGTAATAGGCGTGTAGTGAGTTTAATTCGCTATGTTTTATGTTGTAATCGGTTCTAATAGTCTGACAGTATTGCAGAGTGATTATCCAGTATGAATCTGCATTATGTCTAGTTCTTACAGTCCAACATAGATGAACCCAGAGGGATGAACCTGCAGTGTATTAGTAATAAGTTATTGAGTGTGTCCGGCTATGACCCTTCAATTCAGACCACTTATGAGTATCTGAGGAAATTACTCAAGTACTGTTCTGTAATGGCTGGCCAGACGTTTTTACATACAAAACTAGTCCAGCTGTAGTAGTGCTTGTCTATTATAATGCCTTGTAATATCGAAAGCCATTGCTAGTATTAATAGGTGCTTTGCTTCTGCTTATACATCAGACTGTTTCTGACTGATATCCAGCCTCTGACCGATCACAGCTTACTGGGTGTTCTGATGAATCAAGGTGTTCTACCTTCTCTGTCTTTCATTTTCCAGGACATCTGTGTGGGATTGTGAACCAAAAGTGTTAAGATAAACCTTTAATCATGGTTTACCGGGCCTTTAAGACTAAGAGATGTAAACGGATCTTCTTTCTGATTGGGACTGCAAAAAAAAAAACGGAGTAAAACTCTTATTCCTGCCCATTCATGCTGAAGTTCTATGTGAATGTGTTGGTTTTGTGACATCACAAAAACTGATTTGAAAACAAGCTGTTAGTTTCCGAATGGACGGGAGTGAATGTCCATTTGAAACTAACATCATTTACATACTTTTTTTAATTACAGAAAATGGAATGGAGCCTCTGTATATTGAAACGCATTGCACTATGTAGCAGTAAAACTGAAATACTAATATTCTGTCCATGTCCTGAACTTGTACTTACGGGTTCTGCTGTATTATTGTGCCATCTGCCAACACGCTCTCCTCTCTCCCATCAGGGTAAAGATTCTTAACCGTCTGATCTGGGAATGTAATTTCCTTACGACCGTCAGGAAAGTGTTTTTCTGAAATGCAAACCATAAAAAGGTCAGAAAAAGTACCCCACTAGTGGCAGCAGTAGTTTCGGGAGGAAATAGGACTTACCTATTTGGTTGTTTGGGAACTGGAGCACTTCCATGCCATCAGGGTAAGTAGTGTGTGTGGTCTGAGCCCCTGCATAGTAATAAATCTACAGGATGCAGGACAAACCATCATGTTATTTACACACTGGAGAAACTTAACACACTTTCTAAACCAGCAGTAATGTAAAGTAGGTGCACGATTCCTATTAACAGTGTGCTGGAAACTTAAATGCAAAACAATTTCTCTCACCACTCTTTGATCTGGCATGACGTGTTTTATGTCCCCGTTGAAAAAAGTGACTTTGACAGACAGTCCATCTGCAGACAGCTCTTTCCTTGTGCCATTGGGGAAAACTATGAGTCGCCCACCATCTGGAAGCACCTTCTCTATCTGGGGACAGGCAGGAACATTTAGTTAATTTTGCCACATTGAAGTGGTCGGACAGTTTATTAATGTTTTGTTGTCTTTCCTTTCACCTTGCCATCCGTGTGTGAGATCTCTTCCTGTTCCATCTCTGTTTGCCCTGTACCAGCCCTTGGACTATCGCCATCCTTTAAAAGAAAAAAAAAGAAGAAAAAAATCACATTTTAAAACACTAGTATAAAAATGACTAAGAGCAAACATTCAGCTTGAATGATTTGAGAATAGTCCTCCAAAACCTTTAAAACGTTCTTGCCATTTTTGATAAACTTAGTTTACTTTTCTATTCGTACATTTAGAGAAACGAAGCTGTAAAAATGGCCTATTTTGGATGTACTATTTTTGTGATGTCACAAAAAAATTCATTTACACATCCATCCATCACGCTGCAGTTACATGGAGTGATTTATACTTGACGCGCAAAACGGGGCAACCAATCCAAACAGGTTATTTACGTATTGGTTGTAAAGGCATGGTAACAAAATAATGTAAAAATGGACTGTGATTTAAAGGATCAGATGATACTTATTGGATAAGTCCATTAGTATAACTTCACTCACTGATAGTAAGTCAATGATTGACTGAGAATCTTGGCTCCTCTCCTCAAGCACAATTTGTCCATCCGAGATGTTATATGGAACAGCCACTGAGCACGCTTCCTTTTGGCTCTGGGTAGTCTTCAGCTGTGACTTGCAAGCTAGAGGAAAATGTGTTAAATGAATGTATAAAAAATTAGGGGTGTCAAGTGACTAACTTAAATTGAATTAATTACAAGCTCTGTAATTTAAGTTGATCACACACATTTTTTGCAGTAAGAGTATTTACAAAATGCTTCAGCAATAGCAATGATAGAACTAAGTCAATCTAAAAGGTGCCATTTAAGATAATGCACAGACAAGCATGGATGTCAGAAGCATGCCGCATCTGGCCTGTTTGTCATACAAATCGCTGGGTGGGGAACGAAACGAAACTAATGACTTTTAAAAGTCACCCCTTAATATAATGGTTAATATACAAGGCATCTCAAGCCTGGGATCAGGGGCTGTTCTGGCTTGGACTCCCTAAACACTTCGCATTGAGGGGATATTTTAGACCAGACGATACAAAAAATCCATATTGCATGACACTCCTACCAACAGTTCCACCTTTCCCGTTTTTAAATGTAAAATTTCCACTCACTGGGCTGTGCAGTGCGTTCTTCGTCTTCATTTTACAGAGCGCCTGTGGCCAGAACAGGGCGGGTGCTCAAAGTCACGTGTGATTAATCAGTGTTCATTTTTTTTATGCGTTATTGTTTCTGTAATTAATTGATCAAAATTAACGCAATAATTCGACACCCCTAATAAAAATATCATGTTCCTTAAACCATTCCTGAACATTTCGCAGTGTGGCAGGGCACCACGGCCTCCAGGGACTATACACAATGTGTGTGCATGTGTGTATATATAAATCTTTCACACCATAGATCAAAATGGCAAACCAGCAGAATTTGCAAACACAAACCAGTAGAACGTGCATTTGAGGACCTGTCTGCAGCTTTGGGAGGATTCTGAAGCTCTGGACTTTCTCTCCTGCCATTACTGCTGCTGGTGGTCTTGCTACTGCCGGAGGGACTCTGGAAGTACAAAGAAATAAGAATGAACGTTTTTATGAAGGTGAAATGACCGATTTGGATGACGTGGTCGTTTTCTGTACCTTGGACTTTGCCCTCTTCTGGGCTGTGATGCTCCTTTCTTTCCCTTTTTCTCGCTCGGTCTCAGCATTTTTCCAAGCAGTCAGGCGAAGCTTTTCCAGCATGCGGACCTGGTCGCGGAGTGCAGCGTTCTCTGCGCTGAGTGTGTCTAGCTGTTGCCGGAAGCGGTGATGGGTGCTGGTCCAGCGAGCCTCACGTTTTCTCAAATCTTCTTGTGTAGTTTTTAGTTGCTGCCTTAGAGACTGACAGAAAACATCCACACTATATATCCAAACACTACTTGCAAACACACAGGCAGTATAATCTCCTTATAAAAGCTGTGGAGCAGCTGCACATGACCCTAAAGTCACCGTGCCCAAGGCTAAGCATCGGCTAAAGGGCTGTGGAGTGAACCTGTACTCTAATGGAGCTCCATCGAGTAACTTTAAGATATGTTGGAATTCTGTTTTTAATCATCCACCCTCACTAATGTTCTCCTGGCTGAAAGCATTCAAATCCTCATATCAATATTCCAACTGGTGCCTTCACAAAAGTAGAGGCTGTATTTCAACAAAGGTGCATAAACTTCTATTCAGAGGAAGTGAGCAGGTGTCTATAAGCTTTTGGCCACAAAGCACACTTAAAACCACTGAAGATTCCCAATTTAGTAACAAGAGGCCAATGAGTGCACGTCTAATGTGGGTTGACCAGTTAAGTTTGCAACCCAGCGTACAATGGCATCACATATACATGGTAGTCGTGACTGAATACATAGGGACAAAGGGGCAAATGACTGAAACACACCATATGGACAAAAGTACTAGGACACACCTGTATTTCAGGGTTTGGGCTAGTACTTACGCCCAGTGAAGGACAAGGAAGAACCTTTTCTATTCCAGCATGACTGTGTCCCAGTGCACAAAGCGAGCTCCATAAAGACATGGTTTATAAATATTATGGAGTTCAGTGAGGAAGAACTTGATTGGCCCGCACAGAGCCCTGACCCCATCCAACACCTTTGGGACGAACTAGAGCGGAGATTGCGAGCCATCAGAGCCTGAACCTCATAAATGCTCTAGAGAATGAATGGACACAAACTCCCAAAAATCGTGTGGAAAGCCTTCCAAGAAGAGTGGAAGCTGTTATAGCTGCAAAGGAGACCAACTCAATCCTCAAGTCTATGTTTTTGAATGCAGTGTCATTAAAGTCCCTGTTGTTGTAAAGGTCAGCCGTTCCAATACTTTTGTCCATATAGTGTATATTCTAAATCAGTGTTTCTCAACCAGGGTGCAGCAAAAACGTGGCTGACCCAGCCTGATAAAATGAAATTGATATAAATTAATGCAACATTTTTTAATCTTTATTTCAGCTTTATCACGCAGTTAAGTAAATCAAGGCCACACATCAGAGAAAACATTTCAGATTAATTTTCTACCGCCGAAGATGCAGTGTTTGGAAAGTAGCATGCATGGCGTAGGCAAATACTTCTATTTACAGCGTGCAAAATCGATGAGTTTCGTCGAGGTTAATTAGCCAGCAACATGGACAGGTTTTTGAAAAGAAAAGCTCCAGAGTCTGATAAATCCGAATCTGAGGCCTTCAACATCATCTTCATCGTGTGGTCAGTCAGTGAAGGAGGTAGAGACCTCCAGCAAGACTAAGAAACAACAGTATGATGACAATTACCTCACATACGGATTCATCTTCGCTGGCGAGCCATCGTGCCCTCTTCCCCTGTGCCTGTTATGTGGTGTGAAATTGTCCAACCAGGCAATGATACCCAGCAAGTTGAAAAGACATCTGACCACCAATCACCCATCACATGCCAACCAATGTAAGGAATATTTTGTTCATTTGAAAAGCAAACACAGCCGACAGGAGCAGGTGATATTCAAGTGTGCAAAAGTTTCAAAAATGCACTGGAGGCTAGCTACCTGGCAGCCGAAATAATAGCTAAGGCTAAAAAGCCCCACACTATTGCCGAACAGGTCATAGTACCAGCCTGTACAGCTATGGTTAACAAAATGATAGGCCCACAAGCAGCTAAAGAGATCGCAAAGGTACCACTTTCAAACTCTACCATTGGAAGGCATATTAATGACATGTCGGCAGATATAGAAGACGCGGGCTTAGAGAAAATCAGGCCATCTGGAAAATTCTCTGTGCAAGTTGATGAGTCAACAGACTTTTGGGATTTGTGCGATTTATTGATGAAGGGGAAATTTGTGAGAACTTCTTGTTTTGCAAGTATTTGCCACACAAAACAGGAGAGGAAATATACCATGTGACAGAGTACCTTGAACAGGGAGGTCCAAGGTGGAAAAATTGCATCAGTGTCTGCACTGATGGTGCTGCTGCGATGACCAGCAGCGCCAAAGGTTTCATCAGCAGGATCAGAGCAAAATGTTCGCACAACACATTGTTTCCTTCACAGAGAGGCACTAGTTGCCAAGACTTTACTGAACAGGGCTGTGGACATTGTTAATTTCATAAAGGCGCAGCCATTAAAGTCCCGTCTTTTTCCATTTGTGCGAGGAAATGGGAGCCGAGCATCACAGCTTGTTGCTGCACACGGCTGTCCGCTGGCTCTCACGCAGAAAGGTTTTGGACCGACTGTACGAGTTAAGAGAAGAATTCAGAGTGTTCCTAACGGGAGAGAATTCTGCATATGCAGAGTTAATTGCAGATCCACAATGGAGCGCGAAACTCGCACACCTAGCTGATTATCTTTAAGCACCTCAATGAACTTGATTCTAAAATGCGAGGTAGAGAGGAAAATCGTAGGAGCTAATCAGACAAATTGTGTGGCTTCAAGTCCAAACTCACTCTCTGGCGCTCTTGTGGAACAGGGTTGAGATGTTTCCTCTGTACAGTGAACATTCAAACAGCAAAGCACTTTCTGGCCTCATCTCCCAACATCTGCAAACCCTTGACGAGAGATTTAATCAGTATTTTCCACCCGAGAGCTTTGCTGGTTTTGACTGGGTCCGTGACCCTTGGAATTCGTGCGCTTTGGAGAGCGCAGCCGATCTGCCACTGCAGGAACAAGAGCAACTGGCAGAGATGACAGAAGATCGTCCACTAAGGATGAAATTTCAAGATGTGACCTTGGATAAATTTTGTATATCTTTGGAAAAGGAATACCCGATATTGTCAAGTAGCGCCAGTGACATACTGTTACCCTTTGCCACAACAAGTGTGTGTAAACTGAGCTTTTCGACCTTAACTTGCATCAAGAACAAGTACAGAGAGCGCCTGAGAGCTGTGGACCAGGAGCTACGTATGTGTCTGTCATCCATTCCTGCGTGAATAGTGCGGTTGTGTGCATCCTCCCAGGGCCAAGTCTCTCACTGAGAGTGAGTGAGTGAGTGTGTGTGTGTGTACATGTGTGCATGAGTAGTAGTAGTAGTAGTATGGTACATGTGTTACACATTTGTTTGTCTTCAGAGACATGTATTCTAACAATAATTTACATGACATTAAAAAAAAAAAAGTTTGGGGTCCTTGAGATTTTTCATTCATATAAAGGGTGCCGTAACTGAAAAACGGTTGAGAAACACTGTTCTAAATGGTAGAAGTAATAGGAGGAAACCTGAATCTCATCTCGTTCTTGTTTGTCAGGTCTTGCCCTGGCGGCTGCCGCATGTTTCTCAAACAGCTTCTTGTCTCGCTGCAGCTTGCGGCCTTCTTCGCGTTTAACCTCTTCCCATTTGGCAAGCTCATCCGCCATCTTTTGTTGGAACTCAGCCTTCTCCTTTCTACAAGAGACAAAGTCCTCATTTTTAAACAGAGATGTAATTTACAATTTGAACGTCTCCTACTTCCCGCAAACGGCATCTGAAGTCAAACAGACTTGCGTATGTGTGTTGCTTTAAACTTCAACATGTTGCTACTTCTGTTTTTAGATATGCAGCAGATTATGCAAGTGTGTGATAAGCCATAAGCTTCCATTACTTGTTAGCTGCATTTGCTCCAGAGCAAAACTACTGGACATATTTTGGCTGTTCAACTACATCTGTTTGGAAATTGGGAAATTTTAGGTTTTTCACCACACTCTTTCTTTAAATGGTTAGAAAATTGTATCAACATAGTTAGTATTCATCTATAATATATATAAATTACATACCGTAGGTTTTCTCGAATTTCCTCATTTTCCTTTCTGAGGCGGCTCAGAGTTGCATTTTCAGTCTTGAAACGTTCAATCTCGGTCTCTAGCTCCACCAGACGCTCGCGGAGTAACCTTGACTGGGCTGGATTACATCATGTTTATGTATAAGGGGAAAGCATGAACATCATTAATCTTCGTAAAGTGGTGATCTCTGATTACACTAATTAAAAATGTCCATTCCTGGATCTAATGTACCTAAATGTTTGATTTTGTTTAAACATGAACATTGCAGTATCCCAATTACTTAAATCTACAGCTGGGTAAATATGTAGAATTTTCTCCCTATCAAAAATATGGTTATTTTATTTACTCCATAAAACCACCAGATAATTGTCTTCTATGTTTTTACATGTAATATTAATAATGGCTGAACAGCGGTAAATCTGAAGAAAAAAAAATAGACTACTTTGTCTCAATGCCCACAAAGATTGGACTTTAAAAATGGTTTTAAACTAAACCTTCTCAAAACTACCATAAAACAATGTCTCATGCATCAGGTCATAACCATCTCAAAAACTAAATTTGGTCAAACCATTGCTTGTAAAGTCTGAAAATATCACCTGATCCTTGTTCATTGTGTGTCTCTTCTGGATTCTGCACCACACGTGGGGGAGGGCAGGGTTTTGGCTTCAGAGCTGGGAACAGCTTGGCAACCAACTGGCATGTGGGCGGGGGCTCTGGCTCGTGGTCTAATGAGCTGACGGAGGAAGCGCCAGGCTCTGCCCCCTTGGAGAAGGCAACTTTCCTTTTCAGTGCTCTACCTGCTTGATTGTCCATATTTGTGGAAAAATCCTCAGACTCGTTCCAAGTGTCATCATCATCAAACTCTACGTGAGCTTTGATGTCCACTAAAGTACAATCTCCATTGTTCTCCTCTCCGTCCTCTGGACTTGCAGCTCCATCTCTGTCCTGGTAGGAGTGTTTGTTGTAGGGAGGAATTTGAGAAACTGGGAAGCAGTGACTGAAAAGCTGATTTGGTCCAAATGCGGTTTGGTGGAACTCTGCGCTGCTACTTAAAGAAGCATCTGAATCCCCTTCATCTATTTTATCCTCATTCTCTGAGCAGTCGCTAATCACTACATTCTGCTTCATGCTCACGGGCATGTTATCTTGAGGAAGGTCTGGTAGGCTTGGCTGAACGTTGTTGTCTATTGGCTTCACTGGGCCTGTAGCTTTGTCTTGATGACCAGGCAATGTGGGCTGTTGAGGTGACTTGACCGGCGTGGAGGACAGACGTCTAGAATCCCTCTGGAAGAGTGCGCGAATGAAGGAGGAGTTGCTGGAGAATGACAGCTCATCTGCCGCTCTCTCCAACAGCTCAAACTCACCGAGCTCCACACATTCACGGCGCTGCGCTTTTTCCCAGCGCTCACCACGCTCTGCAAGCCACACCTCAAACGAATTCTCTGCAGCACATGTGCTTGGACCCACCATGCCCATACCATGTCCTGATTTCCCCTTATTGACATCAACCATGGCATCACAGATGTTCTTCTGTTGAGGGTCATGCTTCTTCTCACTCTTGCTGAGATGTTGAGCAGCTCCAGAGTTCACGTTCTGACCCTGGTGAGCTCCGAGGACCTGAGCCTTAGTAGCTGCCTTGATTGCTGGCTGTAAAGCCTGTCTCTGATGAAAGTTCTCTTTGTTCAGAACAGCAGTCTTCCGCTGGATCACAACATTCGCTGAGGTTGTAGGTTTAGGAGAAGGCTTTTTTGTCTCTGAGCTCTGGTGGTGGGCTCTAATGGCTTGGCTTTGGGAGATTGGAGGGTCTGGGCAAGGAGTGGGTTTTGTGCTTGAATGAGCTGTTCTTTCTCTGGAAGGTCCACCGGCTTTCCCTCTTGTGAATCTGGACAAGCCTTCACCTCGCCGCAGAAACGGCCTTTTCACTTTCACTGCTTCAGCAGGAGTAGCCTGCAAGGAAGAGTGCAAAAACAAGCTAATGGCTGACATGAAACTCTGCAGTATGTTTGTTTTGCTTGAAATACTAACCTTCTCGCCCTGAACAGTCCAAAGTGTGTCCAGTATGCAGGAACGTATAAATGTACATAGTCTTACTGAAGTAAATGTGCAAATGCATAAAATATCAGCTAAAGCCCAGACACTCATGTACAATATGCTGCTATAAACGCAGTGATTGTAGCCCCACACACCCGATCAACTACTGCAGAACTGAGACCAGGTGGAATTAAATGCTTTTATTTATTTTTTGACTTCTTGTAGTCAACCATGACAGAATGACCAATTTCATTCAACATACCTTATTCCAAAACATTGGTGAATCATTAGTAAAGTTACCTCTGATATGTCTGTGTATGCTATTATCCATGGTCACCCCTAAAACATGGGGATTTTGGGACAGGATATAATGTCGTTAATTTTGTACCTCTTACTTATAGCAAGCAGTCCTGAGAACTGAGTAACAGTTTGAAAGTATGGGTGTTTGACCTCACCTTATTTAGCTTCTCGTTCTCCAGCTTCAGCTGTTCTTCCAGCATCTCTTCAAATGTCTTTCCACTGACAGCTGATCTAATAGGTCTGTAACCAAATATGTCATGTCACAAAAATACACAGAAATATAATATTTGTAAAACATTGAAAACACATACCTGTCGAGAGGCTCTGACTCAATGTCTTGTCTGTGCATATTTTGATCTTCAGTCACGCAATGCGGCGAGTCCTCATCATGATTTGCATCTTCATCTCCGTCAAGTCCAGAACATGACTGCTCCAAACTTGGTTCAAGGTCCCACATGATTGATTCAGCTGAAAAAAAAAAAGTTATAAATATATATAAAACATATACGCACATGTACATGTGTATGTATATATGTACAAACAGTACTTACTTAAACACATATTCTCACACATGCATATATACATACACATATAAAGACATTTAAATACACATATATAGATACATACATACAGTGTTTTGAATTTGTCTAAATTATACAAAATCACTATATTGTTTTTCATAGATATTTTTGCCATGTTGCCCACTCTACTCTCTAATATAACTGGTCGGTAACTAACCATACGCCCCCGCCGCTTGTTGCTGGTCACACAGATTACTGAGTGGTGCGTTCGAGAGTGTAGATGCTGTCAGGAGCGGCTGCAGAATGTCCGTCATTTTGTCTGGGCTGTTTTCTGCTGAACAGTAGAAAGGCTCACAATGAAAAAAGGGTCTAAACATTTTTACATTTACATGGCATTTTAGCAGACGCTTTTAACTACAGGGGGCAACTTTAAGGGTCTTGCTCAGGAACCCAGTGGTGGTGTGCTGAAGGTGGGATTTGAACCCATGACCTTTTGGTCCAGAGGCAAGTATCTTACACACTGAGCCACTCCCCCTATGTTCTAAACCTGAGAACAGACATGGTGAATGTAAAAAAAAACTGTGGAAAATCCTTATTGCCCTTCAGTACTTATTACAAATCAAAATAATTCCATTCAGTTTACAAAGCTCAAGACTTTTGTGGAACTTTTGCTTTTACACGTTTTTAATAGGAACTAGAGCTTTTGCTCATTACCCGTTTTGAAATAAGAATCGTTACCTAACACTAGTGTTACATACAAGTGCACAAAATCAGCTTGTTAAGATGACATTACCTCTGCCAGCCTGTACCATCCCCAGAAACATCTGCTGTTCACTGTGCAGGTTTTGCAGTTGCTCCATCTGATGGGCCTTCAGCTGCTCCTGCATGCGCTGCTGCAGTTGCTTCAGCTAGAAAAACACGTTTATATGGACACTTTCTTTCAATTGAATTCGATTAAAAGAACCCAACCGAACTGTTTACATGAGCGACAAATAAAAAGATCCGCGTTTGTTTCACGTTTACATGTTCCAGTCATTTAATCCGATCGTACATTATTTTGACAAGCACTGTGGTACACCTAGGTTACTTTTCTTGTGCAGAAAAAGAGAAAATACTCTGTCTGAACCTCTGAGGCTTCCTTTCTCCTTGTTTATCTCGCCTCTGTCGCCTCCATTATAGATATCTGAAGTCTTTTTAAGTTTTTGATATCTGAAATGAGAATTATGACTAGTAACTGTATTGAAGATATGTGAAACGAAAGTTTCTCCTGGTAAGAATTGTATTTCAGATATCTGTAATGTTCATTGTAGATAGGAAGAACATTGTATTGGATATCTATAATGTTCATTTTGACTGGGAAGAACTGAATTACGGATATCTGACGTACATTTCCACTCTGGCTATGAAATGCTGAAATGGCTTGAAACGCACATGCACAGGAACAAGGGAAGTGTTCTAATAATCAGTTTGCCTGTTTACATGAGTAGTTTCCTCGATCAATCGGATTTTAAAAAAAGGTCTAAATTACCTCTTTTAATCGGATTTAAAATTTAAACGGATTCTGTCGAATCCGATTACTTGAACCGCTTACATGAAACATTTTTAATCGGTTCTCGTAATTAATCAGACTAAAAGTGAAAAATGTGTGTCCATGTAAAAAGGGCTACTGTTACATGCTGCCTGCACATGTTTGAACCTCATGACATCTGTGAGCACCATAATTGCAACTTTCCCTTTCAATGAAGAACACAGCATAATTCAACACACAAGTCACTAATGTTATCAACGTTAAGACAATAAGACACACCCGATAAGGCTGGGCACAACTCATTTAATGCTTAACTCAGAACTAAACAAAGCCACATTGGTAAGTTTAGGCCAGTTTCCTGAAAACGGGTGTTCTGTTCAGGTAAACAGGTAAAAAGAGGAGCATCGAGTCATTTATTTATACAGGCCTATAGCATCGACAGAGTCACAATCTCACACCCTGTATAAACAAGTCTGTAGTAAATATATCAGGATATCAAAACAAAGAACTGCATTACAGCTTTGAAACTTCACAAGTTTCACATAATTAACATTACAAGTAACTGAGTGATTCTAATTATAAAATAACATCTAAAATGGCTTGTATCTCAAATTACATTATGTATCTCAAAATTACATCACAGTTACATAAATGAAAAATTCAGATAAAAATGAAAATAAAAAAGATTCCTGATTCCTTTGCGATTTGAATAATAAACAGGGAATCTGCAGGTCATTACAAAGCACATTTAGCTGCATCCCTGGGCTGATTATTTTACTGATAGTGTCTTGAACTGTTAAGTTTGTTGTTGTGTGTAATTTTGCAAGACTGAGTAATTGCTCTGCGTTTTGTTGCTTTCCAGCTGCTATAGCTGTAACATCTCTCTGCTACACAATTTTAAGAATGTCTGATCACTCTCTCAATACATTACAGAGGCGGCTCGACCACAAAAATCTAATTTAATATTCCTGTTCAACCAATCAAGAATCTGAATACCTGCATACTACACCAGATATTAACAGACGTTTCAAAATACAGCCATGCCAATATTTCAAAAACTGTAGGAGGAGAAGAGGCGCTAAATTCCGCAATGACTCCAAAGGTCGGAAATGTTCTGTTCCCGTACTTACCTGTTCAAGCTTGGCAATCAGTGGAAGCCCTTGTGCTTTCCTCAAGATGTCGTGGACACTGTCAATCTCTCTGCTTGAAGGTTCAGCCTCTGGGGCTGCTGGGGACCCCCCAGGCAGGACAGAGTCCAAGCTGCTGCTGCTGCAGGTCACAGGCAGGGGGGCAAACTGGGAGCAGAAAGAGTCGTCCAGCGAAACCCCCTGAGCCACAGTGGAGCAGCTGCTCCGGAGAGAGCTGACCTCTCCAGGAGAGTCGTTCAGGAAGACCCCGGCCCGAGAGCTGCTCGGGATCCAGCGGGACAGGAAACCAGACTGGGGCGGCGGCGGGCCAGCTGGAGACGACATGGCTGCGGTGCAAAGGTTCAGATCAGAGTCACAACAGTTTTTAATACAATTTGCCAGTTATGAGTAGGGCTGCACAAAATGGACAGAATGTAGCAGAATTTTACTGCTACACATTATGCATGCCAAGCCATTCAATTTATTAAAGGCCCTATATCACTTTTCTGGAAAGAAAAAGGTACCGTGCAAAAGTCCTGAGATAATTATATATGAAACCTGTCATGCTGAGCAGTATTTTTTTAAAAGCTAATATTAGAATAAAAATAATATAAATACAGTCGTAATTGTACGTGTGTATGTATTTCTAGACCTCCACATGGAAGCCCAGTATTACACTGTATTTCTCATCAAATACCTGGTTCACCTAAATCAGTCCTTCATTACATTAAATCAGGAGCTGCTGATGGAGTTTAACTAATCCTTTCTTGTTTTTTTGTATTTATTCTCATGTTAACTTTTGTATTTTCTGACAGAAAGTCCCTCACCGATCAGATACATGACAGTTTACACAGGAGCCTAAGACTTTTACACAATACCGTATGTAAATATTCACTGCCCCGTCCACACAGTTCTTAAATGGAAACTATAGCTACTGAAAAAGCAGGTTGTTTTCAAATCACTAAGGAGTGTTCCAGCGCCATGCTGTCTTTAGAATGAGCTGCAATATAGGACAGCCAATTAGAAAAGAGATTGTTTACATATATCAGTCTTTAGGCACAGTAACAAAAACAGCCTGTTTAATTCTATGGAAGGAAAATGGTAATGTAGGAATGAATTATGATTAATTATGAAATATTCTTGGAATACAAGGCAATCGAATGCCAGGAGAAAAAAAATATTGCGATTATACTTTCACACAGTGTGACTGCATTGCATTTCAATATAGTAAATGTCCCTTATCATCACTTTTCTGGAATTAAAATGCTTAAAATATGTAAATGTGGTTAAAGTATGCTCACTCCCCAATCCATTCAGTGCATTTTTGGAAACGGAGCTCCAAAACAGGCTGCCCTTAGATCAGTTTTTGTGATGTCACAAATCCCATTTCCATATCTCCTTATACAACGCACAGCCATTTAACCCCGCCCTTTAATGCTGAAGTTCTAAGGAGTGTTTCAGACCGATGCTGCATTTTAAATGAGCTGCAATACAAGGCAGCCAATCAGGTCATTTTCATACCATGGCTTTTTGATTTAAAAAAATTGTTGCTAGGGCTGCACAATATTGTCCGCTTATTATGGCGTCACTGTTGCAATACTGTTATCGCAAAAGGCTGCAACATGCAAATGAGCTTCTAAGCAATCACAGTGTTTCTGACAGGGTGACCAATCATAGCTCCAGGTGAGTTACTGGGTGTTCTGATAAATCTAAGTCTAAAACAAAAGTCTAATTTTGAACTGTTAAAGGTGTTGGAGAAGCTAAACTGTTGTAGTAATAATGAGATGTATTTAAATGTGGTGGTTTTGTGACAACACAAAACTATGGTTTGATAAAGAATTTTCTTTCCTTCTAGCGGCTGTCAGACTTTACAACCGTCATCCTGCAGCTGACCACACACACACATCCACACACCCAGGACTGATAAGTGCAATTGTTTCTCATGCAACTTGTGCAATATTTCAGGTGAAATATTACTGTGTGCAACGTTCAAATTTTCTATTGCATTATTACTGTTTCTTTCAGTGTCTGCTGCTACCAGTTACCTGAGAATACTCAATGTGTGCCTGTATATATATCCACAGTGTATACATTCTATATTCATAGTTTAGTGTATACATAATTTGTATAGTGTACTTTTTATATTATACTGTTGTGATGTACAGCTATTATTCTACTGGTTTTGCTGCCTTTTTTTTGTCTACTTTGCTGCTCTAAAAATGCAAATTGTCCACCTGTACAACTAATAAAGGGCTATCTTATCATATCTTATCTTTCTATAACTTGACTGTATGGATAGGGGACTAAACATACCATTTGAAACAATATAGACTTCAAGCCTTTTTAATTCCAAAAAAAGTGATGTAGACTCTAATATCTAATCTCTAAATCACAATCACAATATGTAGCAGTAAAATCGCGAAACTGATGTGCTGTCAATATCGTGCATGTCAACTGTTGCTTATTTTTACTTAAGTCTCTGGCTGTTTCTGCAAAAAGCTGCACTGTAAATGAGTCAGTCCACTCAGAGTTTAAACAAAGGTTGACTGACTAACGAACTGATTGAGTGACTGACTGACTTTACTGTGTTTAACTCTAGTGTAATGACTGTGAGGAGTGGGTGGTCCTAAATGCAAAGCAAAGAAAAAGGCTGTTGTTTACGTTCATCAGCCGTTCACACTATATAGACAAAGGTATTGGGACGCTTGACCATTACACCAACAGGGACTTTAACGACATTGCATTCAAATACAATATTCCAGTATGGAATTGGTGCCCATTTTGCAGCTACAACAGCTTCTACTCTTCTTGGAAGGCGTTGCACAAGATTTTGAAGTTTCTGTGGGAATTTGTGCCCATCCGTTCTGTATAGCATTTATGAGGTCAGACACTGATATTGGACGAGAAGTCTCCGTTCCAGTTCATCCCAAAGGTGCTGGATGGGGTTGACGTTAGGGCTCTGTGCGGGTCAGTCAAGTTCTTCCACACTGAACTCATCCAGCCATGTCTTTAAGGAGCACGCTTTGTGCACTGGGACACAGTCATGCAGGAATAGAAAAGGTTCTTCCTCAAACTGTGTCCACGAAGTCGGAAGCATGGCGTTGTCCAAAATGTCTTGGTGTGCTGAAGCATTAAGATTGCCTTTGAATGGAAGTAAGAGTCCAGCTGAATTCAATAATTAAGAGGTGTGTCCCAATACTTTTGTCCACGTAGTGCAGTTTAAGTGCATTAAACTATGATAGTGCGTATTATGTTAATTAAACATGAATATTGACATGTTTAAGTTAGCAAAAAATAACATCGATATGTTTAACGTGCTGTCCTACCTGTATTCGTGCTGCTGGGGTGTTTAAAGCTGTCCGAGGTGTGGAGGTTTAAACTTTCTCTCCTCAGCTCCAAACAAACAAACCGCCATAACGACAGGAAACCCGCGAGTCTCGGCGCCAAAGCATAATGGGAAATGTAGTCAGAACGCTGACCGTCACCATGGCAACAGGGAAACCCTGCCCTTCGTGTTTGAATGGGTGTGCCCAGAGCGGTAGAGAAAACGTGCACCACACCTAAATGTGCTATTATTCAGATTTTTTGCCATAAATAATGAGAAATGAATTATTTCAGTTTTCTTGAAATCAGCTTAGTTTCAGGTTCAAGTCAAGTCAAATTTAGTTCAATAGTGTATTATCAAACGCAAAATATAATTCAGTGTACTTTACAGGAATAGAATAAGAAATAGAATAAATAAGTAAGTAAAAGAAATAATATAATACATAGAAAATCAATAAAAGAAGACTGACAGTGCAATAGAAGTGCTGACATTTAAAAGGTGGATAATAATAATATTAATAAAAATACTACCACTACTACTACTACTACTACTACTAATAATAATAATTATTATTATTATTATTATTGTTGTTGTTGTTGTCGTTGTTATTTTTATTATTTTTCTTATCATTATTATTATTATAATACCTATAATAGCAACAACAATAATAATAATACATACGTGGAAAATAATTTAAAAAAATGTTGTACAGCTATTATTCTACTGGTTTTGCTGCCTTTACTTTTTTCTTCTCCTTTGCTGCTGTAAAAATGCAAATTGTCCACCAGTGGGACTAATAAAGGGTTATCTTATCATATCTTATCTTTCTATAAATTGACTGTATGGATAGGGGACTAAACATACCATCTGAAACAATACAGACTTCAAACCTTTTTAATTCCAGAAAAGTGATATGGACTTTAATATCTTTAAAGAAATCACAATTGCAATATGTAGCAGTAAAATCGCGATTCTGATGTGCTGTCCATATCGTGCATGTCAATTGTTGCTTATTTTTACTTAAGTTTCTGCCCACCCTGCGAAATGCTCCTTCTGTCCAGTGAAAACTCTGGAGAAAAAAATGCATAGGTGGCTTATTAAAAAGCAGACATCTTCAACCTCTGTCACTAGCAGCCTAGCACCCCTGCTACCATCATGGAGCAGGGCACCCCCCCCCAAAATAAAATATTATTAATAATATTTTATAATAATAATAATAATGATAATGATGATAAAAAAAATAATTGTTGTTGTTATTAATTTTTATATTATTATTATTATTATTATGCCTGGACTGGGCCAGTCTGGACTGGCTTTACCTTGTGTGTAGGGATGGCAGAGCCAGACGATGTTCCATGGAGGAGTGGAGGGAACGAGTAGGAAACCCCGCCCCTCGTGTTTAAATGAGTGCCCCACGTGCAACACTTCTGTTATTACATTAATCCTATTATCCATAAGATAGTGAATCACACCCAAATGTGAAATTATTCAGATAAAACCCGTGATTTTGTAGCCATTAATAATGAGAAATGAGGTACCTCAAGTCAAAGTGAACTTTATTGTCATTTCAGCCATATACAAGCATTCTGTGAGGCGAAATGGCGAAGCTCCGGTTCAGGTACACTAGACGTAAGTGCAATAGAAGTAAGACCTGGGTAGTAGTATGGCACCATACAGTGTGACCAGTCAGAACAAAGTTCATTAACATTTACCAGTCTTAAAGGCACCATAACAAAAACAGTAGGCCTTAGTATATTTCGCAAAACATAATTCAGGCCCTTTGACTAATTAATGGGTCTCTGTTGTGCTGTGAGACGGACTTGCTTGGTGCAGTAGCAGCAGCTGGCCTGAAGGTGTCGCCAAACACAAGAGGGACTGAGCTCATGCATGTGTTTGACCATGTAGTCAACATACATGCGCAGACATGTGAGCCTCTCTCTCTCTCTCACTCTCTCTCTCTCTCTCTCTCGCTCTCTCTCCATCCCTCCCTCCCTCATTCCTTCTCCTGTAGATCAGCTGTGTGATGCAGAATTGCCGGTGAAACTGGGACACATCTGGCTGCATCTTCTTCTCCTTAACCTTCCCCTCCATCCCTCTCTCTCTGTCTCTCTCTTTCTTTCTCCATCTCTCTCCATCCCCCCTCTCTCTGTCTGTCTGGAGGATGGCGATGCTGTGGGTGAAGAAGGACTGTGTGCAGGATCTGCTGCGCCGACTGAACAGTGTCAGTCAGACTGTTGGTAAGCAGTGAGTGTCTGTCTCTGTGGGACGAAACGTCACATTTGTGTGTGTCTGTTGCTCCATCTGTCTGCAGCTCCATCCATCCTCAGCTAATGAGGAATGATCTCCAGATCTTGCTCATCATGTTTCTTCAAGCAAGATCATCACTGTTTATGTTTGATGTGGTTATTTCACCCCCCCCCCCACCTGTGTGTTTTGTGACTGACTGCTCTCAATTCACAAAAAATAAATGGACCTTTAATCACATCACATTTCCATTTGATTAAACAGAGTATGGACTTTTATGTGTTTTTTTGTCATCTCAAACGACAGTGTTGGTGTGTTTCTTCATTTTATGTGTGTGTGTGTGTATGTGTGTGTGTGTGAGAGAGAGAGAGAGAGAAAGAGAGAGAGGTAGAGAGAGAGAGGGCTATGAATAAGGAATAGGTTACAGTATGATGTAACAGGCACGGTCAGAAATATTCGGAAGCGGCTCGAGGGAATCACTGCAGTGGGGTTACAGGGTCCGTCGGCGTCCGTGGCGTCATCAACACTAAGAGGTCATCGGGGACAAGGTGCCGCTTTCTATTTTTAGAGTCAAGTACAGGAATTTCTCTAAAGAAAAACAGGGATACAGACAAAAACAGAATATATCAAAATATATACAACATAAAAGTGCATTAAATGTAGGACAACGGCACTGATTTCAAGTTGATTACAGTATTGGTTTCAAGTTGGACTACAGTAACTGTAAACCTGTAGGGAGCTCCTACATAGGAGGCATTTCCAGTTTATTTATTTGAACTTGTTCATTGCATTTCGAGAGTGTCTACTTCAGTAAAGAATCTTGACATAGAGCTGCTTCTCTTTACCCACTGGTGGGGCTGCTGATTATATTCACAGTCAGTGATGTCACTAGAACCTCCGGAACATGATTCCTCTTCCTAATTATGCCAGTGGTTGTGCTGGTGGTTAATTTGACGCAGAGGGTCTTCAATCCAGTGCCTGAAGGCCTGACCAGTGCGAGAGCTCGCTTAGCTACATAGCTAGAGACCACAGGGGAAACAACTCTGTGTAGAAAAATTTCCACACAGTGTTTTAAGTGGTTAACCCTAATGTTGCCATCCAAAACTCAATAATGAAATATTATTACAGAACTTGCAGTTTAAATACAAACATGCTCCTTTAGAATAAAAGGAACTACAGAATAAAACTAAAAGAGCTTAAAAAAAGGAACAGAAAATACAGATAGTTATGCTTTACTTTCTGGAAATCATTAGGGTTTTTCTGAAGGCTTCGGAGGCCCTAAGGAGTCCTCGCTGCCACGACTCCCAGATGTTTCAGTCCCTTGTTGTCCATTTTAAGTCAAAGTTGTGTGTTTAGGATTTAGAAAATGCTTCAGGTTTTAAAAAGCAGTAAAGGGGGCGCAGCATGCGTCCAACACTGGAGCTTCCTGTGGGAGCCCTGCTGGAGGTTTCTTGGTGGTGTTTGTGTGTGTGTGTGTGTGTGTATGTTTGGCAGAACTCACAGCTAAGTACAATTCCAGATATCCTTAGAAACATCAGTAAGGACAAGGATTTTGCACAACAGTGCTTCGGGAATGCTAGCGTGAGCTGCTAGGTGGACAGGGGACAGTAGACAGTGAACTGTAGCTTAACTCTGACCATTAATACTCATCAGCATTTTACTATAGAGCGGTCCAGTGGGAGTACAAGGACTTGGAGATCCAGACAAATGACCAGTAGTAAGGATTAGCTGGTCTGGATTGAGTGTGGTGAGATTAGTCCAGTAGTTGAACCATGCTGAGGAAGCCCAGGAAGAAGAGGACCAAACGGAGCAGTGATGGTGGACAGCTTTTCCCTCTTGTGCCACTTAAAGAGGGTCTGGGTGATTCAGCACAAACGTTATTCATTACTGAAGACCAGATTTACAGTGGGTAAATCTATTTAATTTCACTGCTGACCAATGTAAATCTGGTCTTCATTTCATTTTTGATCACTGTAAATCTGGTCTTCATTTTATTATTGATCACTGTAAATCTGGTCTTCATTTCATTATTGATCACTGTAAATCTGGTCTTCATTTCATTACTGATCACTGTAAATCTGGTCTTTATTTCTTTACTTATCACTGTAAATCTGTTCTTTTTTTCTTTACTGATCACTGTAAATCTGTTCTTTTTTTCTTTACTGATCACTGTAAATCTGTTCTTCATTTAAACACTGACGACTGTAAACTGTTCATGTGGGAAACTGAAAGTGACGGAAGGACTTTGTCAGGTTCCCCCAGGGAATGTTTTCTTGAGCCTTTATCTCTCTCTCTCTCTCTCTCTCTCTCTCTCTCTCTCTCTTTTTCTGCCCTGCTGCCCTTCTTTCTTTCTTTATCTCTCTCCTTCTTTGTCTCTCTCTCTCTTTTTCTTCCCCCCCTCTCTCTTTCATTCTCTCTCTCTCTCATGGTTTCTCTCTTTATAGCAGCTGGTAGTAAAGCAGGTCACTGAACAGAAAAGAGAGAGAGAGAGAAAGAAAGAGAAAGAGGTAGAGATAGTGAGAAAGAGGTAA
>JBBPCX010000002.1:3469861-3489395 GCA_037974365.1 Hydrocynus forskahlii
CCAGACTTAAACCCCACCGAGCTGCTTTAGGATGAACTGGACAGAAGAGTGAAAGCAAAGCTTATGGGAACTTCTGCGACATAGATGGGGAGAACTTTCTGCAGAATGAACAATGAGACATTGAACCACAAAAAAACAGAAAAATGTAACCAAACAATTAAAACTGAAGAAAAGGCTTTTCAAAATTTTCTGACAAATGTAATTCTACAAAAATGCACGTTCTGATGAGGAATAAATCAGGACACTCCCACATTTATTCCCAATTAAAATGTCTCAAATTACACACAGGTGTATCACATCAATTGCACATGCTTAAAACATTGTTACTCAGCATTGGAGGCTTGACCCATTTAAACCTCAAACATTTAGTTTGGTGTGCTCCTAACTGTTGAAGTGAGATCGAAAGGGCTGTATGTGGCCTTCAGAAAGAAGACTGTAGCAGCTTATGAGTATGGTAAGGGATTTAAAAAGATCTCAAAAGAATTTGAAATCAGTCATTCCACTGTCCAGAAAATAGTCTACAAGTGGAGGAATTTCAAAAGAACAGACCAACATGCCCAGGTCTGGCCATCCAAACAAGTTCACCCCAAGAAGATACTAAAAGAAGACTCCAAAATCCCTAAAATGTCATTTCTGTACCTAGAGATTGCTCCTGCTACTGCTGATATGAAAGTGCATTCCTCTACAATCAGAAGGAGACTGCACAAGTTTAACTTGCATGGGAGGGGTGCCTTTGCTCTCTAGGAAAACATAAAGGCCTGACTGAAGTTTGCCTGAGAGAATGTAGACGAAGACCAGGACTTCTGGAATAATGTTCTTTGGACTGGTGAGTCTCACATTGAATTATTTGGACATCAGAACAGATGACATTTGTCTGAGGCAAACGTTCCTCAGACCAATGTCAATCTCACTACAGTTATTTTAGCCAAAGGGGGTCACACTAGCTGTTAAGGGATACGGTGTTCTAACTTGGTTTGTGAAGTTGAAACTCATGGCTTTTCTTGGAGAGGTCGTTCTGGAACTGTTACGATTTATTTCAGTGTTACGATTTATTTCATGACTGACTTCAGTCACATGTTGACATGAGCCATCATTCCTGCTCCATTACTAGGTGCATTTTTACCTCTTTC
The DNA here is from genome assembly GCA_037974365.1 of Hydrocynus forskahlii. Taxonomy (NCBI): domain Eukaryota; kingdom Metazoa; phylum Chordata; class Actinopteri; order Characiformes; family Alestidae; genus Hydrocynus; species Hydrocynus forskahlii. The sequence continues at coordinate 3,470,992 of JBBPCX010000002.1, forward strand.
TCAAACAACTCTGTCCATATGCTCCAGTGTTCAGCATTAAATGCTGGAGAAACTACAACAGCAGCCTACATGGAATTACTAGAGGCAAAAGGCATTCAAGGACGGAAAGAAATCAATGTCTTCAACAGTCAATTAATTGCTTTACGTTCCTTTAAGACCAGCCTCTTTTCCCCAATACCCCTCCATCCTGACCCCCTCTTTCATCGCTATTCCTCCTCTCCTTCCCTCGTTTCCATTAGCATTTCTCCCAGGGGTTTTCCAGGCTTTCACCAGGAGGGAAGGGGCGGTGGAACACTTTTGTATGTGTCAGCGACTACAATGCGGGTTTAACATCGCTGAACTTGGGAGCAGATCCTGGGTGCCGCAAAAACCAACCCAATTACCCAGGAGTCAATGGAGAGCAAATTAAAAAGCCCCCGGGCTTTACGCTGTGCCAGAAAATGCCAGCCGTATCAAGATGGTGAAGGCCACAAACAAAGGCCGGGGACAGCCCCCCAGTCCTTTTCTATCCTCTCTGTGGCGCCCTGATTAGCCTGCGAAAGATTTAGCGTTCACTTTTCACTGCAAGCAAAAAAAAATAAATAAAAGAGGAGGAGAAGGGACCTCATTCACACGGATCGAAAGGTCTACGGATCGAAAAACAAAAATGGCCACCTCTGGGGGGGCATTGAACTTGTTCAGCGAGGTGTAAACAACCACCTCTCTCTCTCAAAAAAAGGTGACAATAAAGAACAACAAGTGGAGACAGAGGAGGACCTCTGATGAACTTTGACATGGATTGAGAGAGGAGGGAAGAATGGAAGTGCTGGTTAGTGCCACTCAGTGCCAATTGGTGCTGGATGGTCCTTTTTACATACAAAAGAACTTAGCAAGATCTTGGAGATGGATACTGTTTGTGAAGTATGGTTGTAGAGATGGGTGATTAAAGATGTTCCAGGGTGTGCTTTTGGAAGGCCTTCCAAACTAGTCCAAGAGTTAACAAACGCTTTCATTGGCAATGCAATTAGTATCAGTTTCTGGAGAAAGATCTCTTTTCTTCTTCACTTAGTGTGTGACTTTCTTTTAGACTTTTTGCTGGAACTGTTCCTCTTTAACCAAAATAAGAGTGTTTTTACTCTTTTATTCAATCCGGTTTCCTAACTGACCCTCACCTTCACTTACAAAGAGAAAACTAGACGTTTATTATAATACCAGGTGTTGAGAACCATCAGCATCTTCAGAGGAGGTTTGATGCCTGCCTGATATATTTTTCATTCATTGTAATAACACTCTTAGTTCATTGTTAACGTACAGTTAGAAACAAAAGGATTAAGATCATGAAATGCTCATTGAGAACTTGTCCGTCCAGGATTTTATTTCCCTGTGGACTTTTAGCAGATGCAGCCAAACATTTTCTTTCATTGGTTAGGTCCTCAAGAGCTCTACTGAAATCTTTACATGTTGAGCTTAACTACCAGTACTATTAGAAATCCAGTAGGGATGCTAGGATCATAACTGAACTGAAAGAATGGCTCCAACAGGCATTGTTCAGCAATGAATACTCAACTATACTAAAGTTCATTCAAAGAGAGGCACACGTAATGCTTTTTTGATGCTTTTTAACTTTTTCATTTAAATGTAGTAAGAAAGTACACAAAATAATATAGTCTACTATTACACTATGAAATGTGTACTAAATCGGGGCACAAAAGAATGATATTTATATAAAAGTACGTTATATTATTAAAAAGCAGAAACTTCCTTTGTGTCTATTCTGGAACGATTCTGGAGTGGTTTCTGCTTCCTAACCTCCCTTGATTTTTTTTTGTTAGTAGAGAGCCTAAGCATCATTTTCCCAGGGGGCGTTGTATGACTCCCAAACCTACCCAACCCCCCCGGCCACCTCCCCCCAAAAGAACACCCCCCCCTTCTTCTCTGACATGAGAACCATGTAAAGACCGCCTCCTTTTCACCTTCTAAATCTCTCCTCCTGGCGCAGGGTGAAGCGAAGTGGGCTAAACTAATTACTGGCCTTGCTCTTCTAAGCCTGGAGCTTACGTGAGGAGGGGCGGTGGGGGGGCACAATGGCAGCTTTAGCTTCCTTAGGTCTGTCCCTTTTTAGTTCCACATGCTGCTATCAGCAGGCCCAACAAAGGAACCTCCATTATAGTAATTAACAACTAAATGAAATGGACTCTTGTTCCAGTGTCAAGTTCAAGTTGTGCCCCCCCTCCACCCCTTGGCGAAACCAGGATTTCTTTGATTCGTTCCCATGTCTCAGCAACTATGGACTTTCCCCTCACACCATTTTTTTGTCCTTTCTGTTTAATCACCGTTCTGCATCCAAGGCCAAATGAATGTAAATAAATGAGATCGCCTTGGTCAGTTGTGGTTTCAGAAAGCAAGAGCGAACAATGTTTGGAAAAGGACTTTAGACGACTGTTTATTGCTGATACAATACAGCCGATAAATAACAGAAATGGTGCATCTACCGGACAAATGAGAGAGGAAAATATGGAAAAAACCAAGGACAAATGTGTTTATCTGAAACTTTTTACTTCCTTTACTTCTGCCAAGAACACAAATGAGGGAGTATTTGAGCAATTTGTATCAAAGTTTCCAATCAGAAAAGCCATTTGTCCAGCAGATCGATGCCACACTAATGCAGAGGCCTTATTTAGCTCTTAACATAAAAGTCGGAAAATGATCAGCTCTTGAAAGAGGGTGTTTTGACCAAGGCTGCCAGTTTTGGCGGCAGGCTTAAATCTGCTTGTCTGGGTGTTGTGTAATTAAATGTAATGGTTTCTCAGAAGGTCGATTATGTGTGGAGGGGAATTTCAGTCAATAGCATGTAAAGTTGAAGGTCTTCAGCTTTTACACAAAACGTGGTGTGTTGAGTACATTCGTTCTGCTACCTGTCCATCCATTAGCATAAATGACAAATTTGCCAAGGCTGATTTGTTGTTGAATTTCTGGGGGGTGGGGGTGGTTCCAGTGTTGTAAATGTGATTGTGTGGACATGCTTGATTTGGCCCCGGCACCAACAATTAGATGCTTGTCTCTGACACTCTGTTTTGCTTTTGTCCTCTTTAACTGATTCCCTCAGAGTAGTTTGTACTATTCATGTCTACAATGGTCACAGTAAAATGGTCACAGCAAGTGGAACAGGAGCTTTCTGTGGGTTTCATCTCAAGAAAGATTACAGGCAGAAATGACAAGGTTTTCAAACTTGAGTCTTAAATTGTAGAGCTGTCAGAACTCAACAGAAATTCTGTATTGGTCAAGTGACCAAGATCAACATGCAGATGAACATGCAAATCAGAAAAAAAAAGTTTTAGAATTTTGAGCAATTCAAAACAAATAAAAGTTCTGATCAGTGAAATTATTCCAGATTCCGATCTGTTTCGTAGTTGATGTTTACGAGAATTAGTTTGTTTCATGTAAATTATTTTTAGGCCTACACAGGGCAAGTAATTTGTAAATTATATGTAAATTAGGAGGTAGTAGGCGGGGTAGCAAATTCAATCAACTGCACTCAAATCACCCAGTGCAACTCACCAAAAAAGTTCTATAAAATGTAGATAGTGGAACCCTTTTTGGATGCCTCAACAAGAACTGTCAACAAGACGTTTTTCATTAAAGAGATTATACACAACAACAACAACAATCTACTGCTGCTGCTGCTGCTGATGATAATAACAATAATAATAATAGTAATAATAATAATAATAATAAGAAGAAGAAGAAGAAGAAGAAGAAGAAAAAGAAGAAAATGTAATAGAGAATGTAATATCAAAAGACACAACAACCCAGAAATGAAGTCCTTTATCTAAAAATATTTTTATTTTTTACTATTCAAAACAATTCATTTTTATTAAACTATTTACAGTTTTTACTGTACTAAAATTAAACAGGACTAATTCTGCTGTCTTTACGATGACCGGATTGTAATCAATTTTATCATGATAACAACAAAACATCATAATAAGGATCTTTAAAGAAACCCTAAAGAAGCTTTAAAAGGACCCCTTTTAAGACACAAAGTAGTTTGTACATGTAGATGCTCTGTGATGAATGAAGGCCTCACTGGAAAAGCTTTATACAAGTAACTCTGAGACCCACATTGTCTCAGTTCAGCCTCACACTGTGTGTGTGTGTGTGTGTGTGTGGGTGGGAGTACAGTTGTAAATTGGGTCAGTTGAAATCTTAAGGGAGGCAGTTTTAGGGCTCAAGGCCTTGCGGTTGGTCTCATCTTACGTGAGCATTTGTGTATGTGTGTGTTGGGGGTGTTGGTGAGATGTTAGCGTGTGTATGTCAGCAACAACACTGCAAACTATCATCACGGCAGCCCTCTGGCGACGCCCCCCCCACTAGCAGCTGTGTTCCAGTTTGGTTTCCTTTGCCCCACCTGCGAGGAAAAGGGCCCTGACCAAACACCCGTCCTCTTGGTGAGCTGTAATAAGCGGCATTCATCAAAGCCTCATTATGAACCGGACATGCTAAATAGGTTACTTTGATTGGCAGCTGGTGCTATTCTAATGGGCTCTGGTGGTTTCGAAGAACGCACAGGCCTTTCAGAGCTATTCCGTGTTGTGTCTGTCGAAACGGCCCCCGAGGCACCAGCAGAAATTCCTGTCTAGTCCGTCAGCACTCTGGACTCACGAGTGGACGCGCACCTGCACGTCCACCGGCAAGACAGACCCCAAATTAGAATGTAATGTCCCATTTACACACAAAGGATGTGATAATTTCTGGATGTGGACACACACTCCTTGAGTTTGTTGCTTCACCTAGTTATTTGCTCTCAGAATCTTTTGACCTCACATGCTCATGTTTTAACCCGGTGTTGTTCAGTTATTAATCTTCAGTATCTTTACAGTATAGAGTACAGTAGCTAAAAGGTTGATAAGGCAGATTTATAATGAAAGAATAGAAAAATTAAGGACATATTGTGACAAAATGAAAAATATTCCTACAGAAAAACAAAGAGAAGAATGGATATGCTAGGTTAACAATGCTAAAGAAAAACGCAAACCCAGAATGAAGGGAACTATGAACACTAAAAAGCCTAGACCAATTACTAATGCTAACATAAATACTGCTGACTTGTGCAAGCTATTGCTAATGCTAATGGTAACAGACCGAAAAACAACAATAGAACAAGCAAAATTCAAACCAACACAAGCATCTGGGCAAGTACAAGGCTTTGCACTGAGGGCCAGATGTTCATAGGAGTTCCTTGATGTGTCCTTTAACATTCAGTTTACTAAGACGGTAGTTTGTCACTCAAACTGTGCATAGGCCTGCCCCTTCACTGCATGAAGTGTTTAAAAGGACCAGTGAAATAATTATGCCCACATGTTTGACACAAAATGTGAAAGGAAAGTTCAGTGATAAAGAGATAGAGGTGTTCAATAAATAAAGTTCTGCTCCAGAAGAGAAAACCAAAAAAAAAAAAAAAAGCTCATTACACATGTGAACTGAGGCCTCATCACAGGATTTTCTGCCCCACATCTTCTAACATGTGTCAATCTAATCCAGAAACTAAAAACAGTATTATTCAAGGCTGGTGTTTGAGGCTCATTCCTTCCTGTTGAAGGAAGTCTCACGACAAGATGTCTTTTGCGTACAAATTTACACCTGAATTGAAAGGAAAACTGACCTCTGCTATACAAAGTTTGTTTATTTATGTATGTATGTATGTATGTATGTATGTATTTATTTCTTTATTTTATAATATTTTCATTGCTGCTATAACTTTAGATTTTCACCATTATAACTATGCAGATGACTATGGTTACTATGATCATGATATTGATAATGATGATGATTAAGATGTTGACAATAATGGTGATTATTATTGCTATCATTATTATAACTGCTATTATTTACAATTATTATGATCATAGTAAGTAGCCTTATTATATTGATGACCAAATATTACAATAATTGAACATCATAACTGAAAATGATTATTATTATAATTATTACTATCACTGCTGATGGCTGGATGATGATGATAATGATGATGAGGATGATGATGATAATGATGATGATGATTGCTGTAAAACATTTAGTCCTAAGGACAATTTTATATTATATGCTGTTTATAAATATGTGCACATAAACAAAAAAAGGAAACTACCCTAACCTGCCAGCCTCAAGCTGCTCAAACTCCAGCAATGTACTATGCAATCAGTTGCACATGTAATATCTCCACCCACTGTTCAGTGTGGCTCTTTCTTGAAGTATGTGTGCATAAGAAAGAGAGATGTGCCCATAACCTGCATATTTAGGATCGTGTGGCAGTTTCATGCCAAACGTGCAGCCCAAAGGCGTCCGATTTGTGCCCTAAGAGTCCATATCTCTCCCAATCCACCAAGTACTGGAGGTGAAACCCTCTCCAAGAGAATCCAAGGCCCTCACACTGAATCCATCAGGCAGGAGGTGGTGTGTCTGTGAGATCCTGCAGAAGGCTGGGCACTATAGGCCCGAAAAGAGGTACATGGACTCATAATCGAGGGGCAATACTTCACCCTGTTGAAGCATTTCAAGGTCTTGGTAAATCATGGACTGAGTTTCTTGAAAGGCTGATAACAACACTCTCTCTCTCCTGGCCTGTATGGACGATACCAAAAGGCCTCATGTCCTTGGCAGTACGGAGTGGTGTTCTAGCTGATGCATCTGTAGTTTTTTTTAGGCTTAATCATTAAAATGTTCTGAAGCATAAATATGTTTTGTAGAGATAGGGCGAATGTTTACACTGCGCTGATGTTTATAAGCTCTACCCAGCAGCGCCTTCGGGCTGCATAATCTTATCAGAGGTGAAGAAACTGAACTTTTCTATTTGAACTCTCTCTCTCTCTCTCTCTCTCTCTCTCTCTCTCTCACACACACACACACACACACACTCACACATATACAGCATGCAGCACTCAAATACACAGATGCACACACATACATTTTCAACACACAAACACCACATGCATACACACATCAACACAGATAAACACTTATACTCACACTGTGCTCTTTGTCTTTAAAGCTCAGGCTTGATGGTAATGAGCTGGCAGTGGGAGGTGAGCTGATCTCGCGCACACACTCACACACACACACACACACACACACACACACACACGGTCCCTGCCACCTCCAAGCACAAGCATGATACCTTCAAAGACCCACAAATATTCCCAACAAAGCAGCCTGTTATGTGAAAAAACACAAGTTCTGACTACAAAATAGTGTTGAATATCACTGACCACAATGATTGCAGTGTGGCTAAAGGACCCATATCATAGGTAACCCAAATTGCTTTTGCGTTTTCTTTTTAATTAAAGAGTTTAAGGTCATTTGCAAACATTGTTAAAGTTCAATTCATATCTGGAAACTAAGCTGCAAAAAGCAATTTTTGTGAACCCATTTACAAAGTTACAAATGTCTGTCTACCATACCGAAGTTTAAGGAGCATTTCAGCCTTTGTGAATGAGGTGAAATACAGGACCTGGGCCAACCAAAGCAGAGCTCATGTCTTTAAGGCACAGTAACAATTAATTAAGGGATTAAAAAAACATAGACAGTACTATGAATAAATCTTGAGCCACTCTTCATTTCTTTATATTTTGCTTTGAATCACTTTGTTGGTACAAAAATACTATTTTATGCCTGTCAAACTGTTTTACTTTTGGCAAACTGAGTAGATTAAATGATAGAAATAGGCACAAATGTTTTACTGCGACAGGCTGCAAAGTGCCTAAAGATCCTAGGAGCCTAGATAAAGGAGTTCCAGCTTTCAGCACCACCAGTATACTGATCAGATCGCAGCACGTTTTTGAATAGATTTTATGTCGTGATGGCTGCACGAAAAGTCGTGAGATCAGGTTGGATCACTGCCTGATCATTTGGAATCATCTGCTTCTGTTTCTTCACTGGTTCAGGACTTAAGTTAGATGGTCTTTGTTCTGCTTGAATGATTCATACGTATGTCACTGTGTGTCTTAACTGGTCAGGTTCAGGGACTGGAATGGAATTGAAAGTCTTTGAAAGTCCTTCAGGAAGCCTGGAGAACTGTTCTTCAAGATTACATAAAAAATACAAGAAAATCTGGCTCTTTGGTAGCAAAATATGAAGAACGTAGATTTCTCCACAGTACCGTATTTGCAACAAGGTGAGATTTAATTATATGAAATTATGAGAAAAATATATCTAAAAGCAAAAGGCTCTAATACGCGCTGTAAACATTTCAACCCCAGCATCATGTCCAAACATTTTACTGAATCTTTTATACCACACAGTGTGCTTTTGCAGGGCAGTGTGTGTCTCGCCCCCCCAGCTTGTTTTTATTCAATGCTCACCACCGCAGCTGTTTTTGTGGGCTGTTTGAGTATCCTCCATGTGCACACGAAATCTGCACTGTGCCACTTCGTCGCACCTGCTCATGTTTGCTTCTCATTTGCCTGGATGCAGATTAGGGGTCTGATAGGGGGGCGATGTAATTTAGTGCCATGTCAGATTGAAGCCGGCCTCTCTGATAGCGGTGGGCGTAAAAACAACAGAGGCTTATCGCACGTAGGCCGCAGTAATCACAGGCCCGAAATTACCTGTCCTCCCTCAGCCCCCAGGTGACTGTTCACATTTACATCGTTCTTTTTTTCTCCTGGTCCTTTTCCCTTGTTTTGTTTATTCCAAACTTCTACATGGTTTTCAAAGGGTTAGGGTTTCATAAAGGGCTCCAAATAAAAAATTGACTAATCAACTACTAGTTCATTAATCAATTAATCAATACATTATGCCTTCTAGGGTCAAAATGTAAATGGTTTGATAATAACTTCACGGTGTTTGGAACTTTAAAAATGGTGTTGTTTAAAACTAATTTCATATAACTTTTGATCATAAAAACAATTGGGTTGAGAATCCTGATTTATGTGTGTGAGTGTGGGACTGGGTGGAAGGGTAAATTGTGCAGAAAACAGGATATGAGACAATTGAATATTACCTATTGTTTAAGGGTTTACATATTAGAAAAGAACAAACAACGTGGAAATGAGAAAAATATCTTTGGGTTTCTAAGGGTTAAGCACTCAAAGTGCAAAACAGAAGACAGATCTGAGCAGTGGTCACCTTTGGATAGCTTACCAGCTCATTCAGGAGCCCCTTCTACAGCAACACGGCTGAGCATGTTGATTTGAACAGCTACACCAACCTAACCCAACACAGGGGTGGATGGAAGGATAAAAAAATGGGTGGATGGAAGGATAGATACTTTTTGCCCCCCCAGATAAGCCAAGTGCCCACCCACACATGATGTTCTGGTCAAACCTCTGACCCAACACTCACTCTATCGTTCCCAGCGGTTTATTGACAACATGAACATGACACATCATTATTTAAAGAATGGAATTAAGAAATAAACATTTTGGCACTTACCAATACAGCAAACAAAAGTGTTTCTGTTGGGTGTGTCACTGCATGTAACATATCACAGCATGTTTAAAGCAGAATCCCAAACAGGCTGGGTGAGTCTGCATCTTGGGCTAGATGTAAATCTGCCTCATCGTAGCCTTATTTTCCTCAGAACATGTTGAGGATGCTGTTGTTCATAGATCCACAAAAGTCTGACATATTTTACTGGTGGGCCAGCGTGCTATTTGGGCCGGCCGTTTATTCATTTATTATTTATTAATAAGCTAATCATATTGTCAGTGTCACTGCTAGGAGAATGGCTAGCACACTGCGTACACTGGCTAAAACAATAGACCTTTCAGTTAGTTCTTTTATGTCTTCCATGCTGAACTAAATCGTCTTATTGAAAGTGAGAACATTATTTTTTTAACCACCATACATCACCATTAACAGTGAGACAGCATATAATTGTTTGTGGGGTGAGTAGAAGGCAGCTTCTTGGTGTTAGAGGCAGTTTTTGTGTAGTTATTTATGAACAATACACAGACATGAAAGACATCCACACTGATTAAAACTTTTCTCTCTCTCTCTCTCTCTGTCTCTTTCTCTCTCTCTCTCTCTCTCTCTCTTCTGTGTCACACGCACACACACTGAATGCCCTTTTTTCCCTAATATGAATTAAAAGATTCAGTTCACAATTTATTGAAAACTACTTTGTTGAATAACACTTTTATTTAATACTACTTTGTTGGTATACACATGCATGGGAACACAAAGATGGATGGTGTGGGTAATTCTATGTGCTGGGCCGTTCTACCCCAAAATGCAAGGGCTGTTGTTTTTTTGTCCCAATCCGCCCCTGGCTTCTAGTCATTTGTTAAGAGCAAGTAAAATGATGCGGATGCCAAAATTTTTTTTTTCTAGGCTATTTCCATTGTCTACCCACCTCACCTATCTGCCTTCTGCCAGGGTGGATAATGGCAAAAAAGAGTGGGCGTGCATCCACCAGCGTTTGAGCAACTCACGGTGGACTGTTTTGCGATTTTAGAGCTCTTGAGTACTGTAAAATCACAAAAGGTTTCCAAAACCTCTTATTTGTTTATAGACATAAAATCAGAGACCCATGTTGAACAGAGCACACAAATTAATGTACAAGAAGCGCTGTCATTTAAGTTGTTTTTTTTTGTTTCTTCTCCAGTGAATGCTGCTTTAAACTAGACACAGGAACATGAATGATGTCACCCTTACCGCACGAAAGATAAAAAGAAAATGTAAAAGCTTCTTTGAGCTTTGGGCTCTTAGGAAGCTCTGCGGAATTAGCTTACCCCCTACGTTCTGGCTGTCATGCTCTCTCTCTCTCTCTCTGCGTGCAAATGATGTCTCTCTCTTCTCAGCTAATTAATTGCTAATGCAGAGCACAAGATAAATCCCCCTTTTTATGGTTCTGCATTCAACAGATGAAAGATGCTGTTTATGAAAGCATCCCGCAATATTAAAGGAGGCTTTCTTGAATTAGAACTTTCATTTCAGCTCTCTTCTGAACGCTCTCTCTCTTCTCTCTTCTCTTTACTTTTCGTTTGTCTTTTTTATTTCATAATTTTACACGTGTGTGTGTGTGTGTGAGAGAGAGAGAGAGAGAGAGAGAGAGAGAGAGCAAGGCTGCACTTGTGTGTGTGAAAGGAGTGGGGTGGTAATAACTGTAAAAAGTGTGTGTGTGTGTGTGAGAGAGAGAGAGAGAGAGAGAGAGAGAGAGAGACAGAGGACAGAGACAGAGACAGAAAGAGAGAAAGAAAGAGCGAGAGAGAGAGAGAATGAGAGAGAGTGTGAGGGGCAAAATGAACGGATCTTTGATGCTTGAGAAAGCTTCAGAGACCGCCACTCTGCCCAGGATTCCTCGCCAGCGCTGTATCACCAAGTGCATGTTTTGGCACTGTAGCCATGACAACTCTCCCAATCCAAGACTCTGTTGCTAGACGGGCAAGACTGAACATGCCCTGCGTGTTCGCACGTGTGAGATTTCTCTTCTTACCTTCACACGCTGCCCCACACCTGCCGATACTGTGGCGGACGTGAGGTGCCCGAACACCTGCTGGCTGGGAGGGAGCCTGCTGAGGACACACTTTGCTGAATCCCCCAATGGCCCAAGCTGAAATATGAATCTATGCAAATACATTTAAAAATAAAGGTGCCAAGGGTTCCCTGAGCAGAACCACTAAAGGGACTGGCCAGTTTCTGCAAGCAACCATCTACTACAGGGTTCTTTAACCCTTAAACCGCGAACAGCATGGATTCGTGCTGGAAGCGCAACAAGTGGTACATTTTCGTCATATGGCAAAACTACTTATATGGACGTTCCCCCGGTTTGTGTTGATGCTCAAGACATCAGACGTTATGCTGAGCTTTGTTTGGTGTTCCTGTGTGACGTAGAACCAAAGTTATTGTGATTTGCAAATGAACATAAAGGACAAATATAGTCAAATTTCTTTTAATGTAGGTTTTAGAAAAAAACTGAAAAAACACAAGATCTTTAACCCAGAACTTTCAGAATAGTCTTTGCCCATAATTGAGTGGGGAAAACTCGCAGAGGCCAGGGGTCCGGAGAGCGGCGGCGCGCCAAGCGAAAGAGCAGCAAATGACGAGCGTGTAGGAGAACAAACGGCAGTTTGATTTGTTGAAATCAGTTCCAAGGGCTACAGAAGGCAAACGTGGTTCTTCTGTGGAATCACTCTGAAGAACCCGTTCAGTAGCTTCAGTCTTAACCCTCTGATGTCCGAGGCCTTTCTGGCACTTTGAGGCAATTTGCTACACCTTTACATTTTTAAGTATTTCATCTAACTAAAAACACCAATGCCAATGTGACAAATAGTGTTATATTCTGAAGTTCACGCTGGGAACATGACCCCGCCACAAACTTTTCCATCACTTAGCTGATGGTTGTGGTCAAACCACTAAAGTGTAGCTCCAGCTGTCATAACCATGGAGATCATCTCCACCAGTGAAACATGAATCAGTGAGCTACACTCTTTGTCATCGTTAGTAGTCACTAATTTCCATGGTTATGCTACATTAACTGCCAGGATTACAGAACACCCATATAAATTATTACATTTTCGCCCAGTTTTACCTTTACTTGTGCCACTTGCAATCCAACGGTGGTGCTACTCTAATTTCTGTTGATGCATTGCAGCCATTTTCATGAGGGCCTCTAGTGGACAGGAAACAACAACTTCAAACATGAAAACAAACTTGCCAGAGAAGTGTGGAACTGAGACAAAGCAAAATCATTTGTTCACACTCGAAAAACACACCTCCAATGTCTGATAGATGGAAGGATTCAGGATTCAGACAGCAGGGGAAGGAAAAGTGAAGGTACACAGTGAAGAAGATACACACACACACACATGAACAAAAAACATAATAATAAAAAAAAAATATATATATACAGTCATAAACAAAATTATTCATACCCCTGGCAAATTTTGACTTAATTACTTTTATTCAACAAGCAAGTTTCTTCTTGATTGGAAATGACACAGGCGTGAACAAGAGGCATCATTGTGGAAAAAAATATTTCTCAGTTTTATTTACATTTGAACAAAAAGTGGCATGTCCATCATTACCTTTTGCAAACTGTCACAGTCTGTGGGAAAATACCAGTGGAGACATGCAATTATTGATTATTGAGAAGGGTATGAATAATACTGGACATGCCACTTTTTGTTCATATATAAATAAAAGCTGAGAAATATTTTTCTCCCCAATGATGCCTCTTGTACATCGTCTTATTATCTTCTGGGAGACGTCTGTGTCATTTCCAATCAAAAAGAAACTTGTTTGTAACTAAGCCAAAATTACTAAGTCAAAATTTGCCACGAGTATGAATAATTTCGTTTATATATATATGCTTTTTTTGAGATAAAGGATGAGATTGAGATGTTCTGTAAGACAGTTGTTTTGACAAAGTGGACAGACAGTGAGCATAATGAAATATATATTTTTTTAATTGCCTGAATTAGTTAAAACCTTTAATTAGCTCTGCTTCTGCTCCTCATTCAAGCCTGCTTGTGAGGACCTTTCCAGGAAATTAGCCATATGCGCCCCCCCCCCCCCCACAGACTTGTTTTGCTCTCCTCATCCTGTTCTCTTCCAGGTCTGCGATTACAGTCTGAAGCGCCCCTGATTTAAACAGCACCTGCTGACAGGTTTATCTGATTTTCTTTCGGTGGAGCTCGCAGGTGAGCGGCGTCGGAGCACCGGCACGCTCTGATTTGAAAATTAACGCCGAACGCTCTCCAGCCCCGCTCGGGGTGTGCAGAAGGGTAATGATAGCTTACTCGCTGATATAAAACTATTGTTTCTGAAGTGCTCTTCAAGGTCACTCCACGCTGATTAGGCTCTCAACGCTGTTTACGAAGTGATGTCTTGTTTGGTCACACAGGATGCAAATTTGTTTCGAATTGCGCCATCGCAGCAGACCAGCGTTTGCCACACTCGCTCCCACCCCACAGCCATTACTCCCCATCCACCTAGTGCCTTTATTCAGAAGCCCTTGATTAGCTGGATCAGGAGGGATTTGAGCTGGATGTGCAGCTTAAAAAGGCTCGTATTCATTCCCAATTTTTTCTTACTTTCCAAAATAATAAAATTTGTCATAGTTTCTTTACACCTGCACCCTATACAGTTTCAAAACCAGCTGTTCTTTCCATACATGGGAAAGGATATCTATCTATCTATCTGTCCATCTATCTATCTATCTATCTATCTATCTATCTATCTATGAAAGACAGATGTCTTCAAATCAGAAACCATCAAAAGTTTTCTACTGCAGTCAAACAGAAAAAAGACTTTGTCAGTTATTGCTGAAGGTCTTTTTGCTTCTTTTAGTGTCTTCTCATGTTGGAAGAGCCACCCTCTAAATTGAATCACCCTGAACAAAAAGAGAAGCAGCCGACTGAGCTCTCCAGGTGAAAAGCAGGAAATTGTGACGCAGGCCAGAGAAAGAGGAACAAGTGGAAAAAGAGAGAGGAGGGGGTGCGATAAAGGGAGCGAGGGGCTTTAGACGTTAATCATGAGTTGAGCTGCCCGGGCAAAGGGAGCAGATGGGGGAGCCAAGTGGAGCTGACATAGTTCCACCACTGGAGCCTGCCAGGGCGGCCCGGAGGCCGGTGCAGCCCCAGAGAGAAGCACCATCTGTGGGCTGAACTCGGAGAGACCTTCAGCCTCTCTCCTTGCACCTGGAGCCCCCGGGGAGTGGGGGGCTGGACACACTGACACAGCCTGTCCTCCACAAGCATGCACATTTGAGCTATACACGCACAGAGGGCCAGATGCACACATGTGAGAAGATGGAGAGCAAAGTGTGCCACAAAATTAGCAAATTAACATTCGATTATCAGAAGCTGCAAAGGAGGCCTATTAAATGCACTGAGAGGTTTAAACGGCACAGAAGACGTCCAACAAGAGTCTGATTCTACTCAAAGCTTCATACGTTTTTATGTGACTGCCATCTACCTTATTGTTGAGCTAAACTCCCTGCAGGTGCTTATCTTCCACTAACGTATTTTCAAAATATATCCTGGGTCATAAAACTTTCATGTCATCAGGCAGTTTTAGGTAATAGCCAGAGATCATCAAGTCCAAACCCGGGACTAGTCAAGTCTGAGTCAAGGTGGAGTCTTAAGAGGTTTGAGTCTGGGTTAGGACCGAGTCCAAAAAAGAAAGAAAGAGTTAGATCTAATGAAATGATGGGTAAGATGTAATGAGAACCAGTACCTGAACAAGCTCATTAATCAATGATTTTTTCGACTGTTGAAGTTGTTTTTTGTTAAAGGAGAGGGGGGTTGTTTTGCTGCTCTGAGTGGTTTTGTTTTGTTGTGGTTGCTTTCATTTTGTTTACTGATTTTTAATGTTTTTATTTGTCATGGTGGCGATTTTGGTGTGTTAGGCTGCCACAGAGAAATATTATCAGCAGAAACACTGGTCCTGGAGGAACGTTGTTTCGTTTTTACTATGTACTGTGTATATGGTAGAAATGACAATAAAAACCTACTTGACTACTTGACTTGACTTTAAAAGGTACTGTAGCTGGACTCAGTCGAGACCAACTAGAAGACCGAATGCCAAGTCCGAGACAAGACCAAACACCAGCAGGTCCAGGACAAGTCCAAAACAAGTCCAAGACCACATAAAAAGATTAGAGATTAGAGACTAGACAGTTTTGATAATAACTTTCTGCGTGATAACTTTTAGAGCTTTCAAATCAAACCACTCTGAATTACCTTTTATTGATATTTATGATAATTATTGATGATTATGCAGAAAAAAAATTGATGAGATTCTCCTATAAGGTGCTTTATTAGGTGAGTGTTCCACTTGGAACCCTTGGCACTGAGGGCTCCATTTGGAACATGATGCTAGCATGTAAGGCACCTAGCAATAGACGGCCTTATCCAAGTCCCAAACAGCACAGCATGATGCTAACTCCCTATACAGGTGGTTTGGCAGGGAAACACATTCATTCAAAGCTTCTCGTCAAGTGACTAACGGCGGTTAAGTACATTTGAAATCAGAGCGAATAGCCACAATGAGTCTATGCCATGCATCCTTTCATCTGCACCGGGAACGCCTTACCCTGACAAATCGGCTCCCATCATTGTCAATAAGAAAAATACTTTTCTCACCTTTTAAAACTCTTTGAAGGCTTGAAGTAAAAGAAATAAAGGAAAAGAAAAAGCGAGAAAAAAAGAGAGTACCATTTGCCGCAAGGTTTAGCCCACTTCCGTAATAATGCTCGCAATCTTTTTATTCAATTGCGGAGATTGTCAAAGTTGATTTCGGTCCCTGGTTTCTTTCTTTCTTTCATTTTCCCCCCTCCTCTCCCTTCTTTTATTCCTCGTCGGGCTTTCTCTGGAGGGGAATAATTTATCATAATGCAGGAGCTGTCGGTGCGCGTCGAGCACTGTTAGCCTAAAGTGCCTCCTGCTTTTGTGTGCGAAGTCTGCGAGAGGTAAAGAGCGGTCGGAGAGAAAGACGGAGAGACAGGAAGAAAAGAGGAAAGGTCAAGCTTTCACTCTCCTCCGCAGGGTCTTTGCCTTCGCCTGGAGGAGCTTGTGCATGTGTGTGTGTGTGCATGTGTGTGTGTGTGTGTGTGTGTGTGTGTGGGTATGTGTGTGTTGTGTGGCTATGTGTGGGGTAGAAAAGTGGACAGGGCAAAATCCTACTGTAGATACAAAAAAAAAAAAAAAAGAGAGTGAAGTTTAGGTTGTAAATTAAGGGTAAACAAGTAAAAAGGGTAAAAAAGCATGTATGTATTTAAGGTAAAAAAATATATATATTCATAATTTTAAACAAAGCATAAATAATAGAACTGATAAATCAAAAACTATTCAGACACTATTTTCAAATGTACATATACCGAACGTTTAAAAATAATAATAATAATACATTTTATTTATTGATTCAAAGACGCTAAAAAGATTTGGTTGAATAGATTTCATGCAACAAGTACTAAGCCTGACTCAGAAGGAGCTTCCTAAAGTTCTCCCTAGCAAAGACCTTCAGCATCCTTGTCTGTATAACTGGTTCAGGACTCCAGAAAGTGGGAAGATCATGGAGCCACAACTAATCATCCTGGGATGGGAACACCATGCAGCCTTTTTCTCAGATGAATGATAAAGAAGGTAAGAGAGAGGCCAGAGGTCACTTGAAAAGAGCATCAGAAAAATCTGAAGTCAGTAGGAAGAGCAATAAGCAATGAACTGTGCCACAGTCATCCCCATTCCAACACCCCACTTAAAATCAGTCTGGACTGAACGAGAACTTTTTGTCCATATTTACACTTTACACACAGTGAAGAATGAAGGTGGGAACATCATGGAAGGGGTCTACTTCTCTGCAAACAGTACTGAGGCATTATGCTTCACTGAAGAAGATAGTATGGCGTCGAGGAGAATTTAATGCCATCCACTAGGAGAAGAGACGATGACCCTGAATATGCAGTAAGAATAACCCAAGACTGGTTTCTAAAAAATGTGATCTTCTGACTTTTTATGGAGGATTTTGAAATCCTTGCAACCTCTGAAATCCTTGCAACCTTGGGCAACTGAAGGCGGTTTGAAAACAGAAATATAAATGTTGCAAGAAAGTCATTACTACTTACATCCACATTTCAAAGCGGTAATTGCCAACAAAGCAGTAATTATATTCTCCGGCCACTTTAGAAACTCTTCCCATGCTGGTGTCACAGACTGTTGCCCATCTGTTGCTAGTCAGTTTCTGACCACTGAGATGTCCTTGGCTTGATATTTTTGGGTGGTGGATTGCTCTCAAGCTAGCAGCGACACTGATGTGTGCAAAAATACCCTGCAACACCACGGTGCCCAGTACACTGGTACAAATGCCACACACAAATTATTGTCACTGCTGTGCTGAGAATGGTCCACCATCCAGATATTTGGACCTGTGGTCAAAAACTGACCAAAGATGATCATGTTGGGGTGGTTTGAGGGAATGGGTTACAGTCTGTAATTACACACTTATATAATGAACCTGTAAGATAAAGCTGAACTCCCAATGTGATCAATGAGTGGGAAGGTAAGTGTTTCCAATAAAGTGGCCAGCAAATACTGCAAGTACTGGCATATGTTTATGTATACGATGAGCAATGGAGATATATTTATACAGTCCTACGTCCTGACACTGTATGAAAACAAACCACTGTGTGTGTGTGTGATCAACTGAGAGTGCTCAGCGACAGGCCCAGAAGTGTGTGTGTGTGATTGTTGGAGACAGTTCCTGAGTGGGCCAGAGGGGCTGGCACCACCTTCAGTGCCATTGCTCACCGTAATAGCTCCTGCCACCACTGCTGCCAGCTGAGTGAAGAAGAGCTGGGCGAAAGAAAGAGAGCGAGAGAGAGAGAGAGAGAGAGAGAGAGTGAGGGAGAGAGAGAGAGAGAGAGAAAGAGAGAGAGAGAGGGAGGGAGAGAGAGAGAGAGAGAGAGAGAGAGAGAGAGAGAGAGAGAGAGA
>JBBPCX010000002.1:3489495-3502970 GCA_037974365.1 Hydrocynus forskahlii
ATATATATATAGGATGTATATATGTGTGTGTGTGTGTGTGTGTGTGTGATATGAGGTCCCTACAATGATGATTTATGGTGATACAGCGTTTGACACTGCAGGATGATCTGTTTTGGATGGAACATGGCTAATGTGTCCTTGGCCTTTCTGTTCTCATGTTTTGTTTATCTCTTATTGGGCATACATGCAACCCCCCTCACCCAAACACACATACACGTACACACATTCTATATCTTTCAATGAGATCAGACTTCATTAGCACGACCCTTTCACCAGACCTCCTCAGGTTTTATATGCAAACACTTCTATTAGCAGTCCAGAGTAAGGCCTGATCACGCCAACGTGGGTGGGCGCGCCTGAGCATGTGTGCATTTGAGTGTTTGTCTGTGTGTGGTCTGCACAGTAAGCTAATGAATCTGGAGAGCCTTTGTGGACTCTCACAAACAATAGGTGCACATTTATGTGTGTGTATACTGCATGTGTGTGCGTGTGTGCATGTGTTTATGTGTCTGCTGCATATGTTCCTTCATTATTCTGCGCTTCTGGTGGCTCCTTAACAGGATATGATAACGACATTAGTTTATAATTTTACATTCTTTTCAACTGAATGGTTAAAAGGCCCATGTGAAGGAAAACTTCTTCTCAGTTTTGAATGATTGATTAGAGGGGACTTCCTTAAATGTAAGCAAGTGTTTGACCAGGACATCATACGGGCTAGAACCACTACTGGTGATGATACGTGGTGATAGAACATTTGACACTGCTGTATTATCTATTTTGATCCAGATGAATTGCTCACAATGGTGGTGAAGGGAACCAGACATCTGAAGTGTTAAATATTACATAAAATGCTGATGTATATGTTGCCTGATGTCTGCGGAAATGTGTGATAAGTTTGAACGTATATTTACTTAATATTTTTCTATATTAAAAAGCATAATTCAATCACAGTCGCTAAATCAGTAGTTTCCGATGCAAACAAAGTCCTTTAGAGTGAGTTTGGAGTGAAATGGCTCACTATAGAGAAACTTATAGAATAGTATTAGATGTCTCCAACACAATATAGCCATTGTATTTACTGTCCAATAAACAGCTTTCTTTACATTTTGGTACCGAGCGTCAGCTTTTTGTTTTTTTTCTTGATTTAACTGCAAAAAGTGTTGAGACATCCTCTGGGAAATCTTTGAGCTTGTTAATAGAGTTTTGATTTTCAAGTGGAATGGATATGTATAATTGCATATAATCACCATAGCTATGAAAACTGATCTCCTGTTCCGTGATGACCTCTAGGTGATATTTACAAAGAGTTCAGCCCTACGTGGGCTTTCAGCTTCCTTTTTCCAGGCCTGACCTGTATTCTGACTGGGGCTGAAAATGGTGACGAGGTTTGTGCCGAAAGCCTGGCAGGCCATGCACTGTAATAACATCTCAATCCCTGCTCCATTTTGACTTAATGCATAAAAACACACTAATAGTATGCATTAACCCCACATCCAGCATGCAGAAGGTTTTAACACAGACGGTTTTCCTTGTATAATGTTACACATTTTAATAATCTCTCAGCTCTTGCCCTCTCAGCGAGTGGGCTGAATGATTATATCAGTATGGATTTTGGCCTTAGGGCAAGCAAGGTGTATAAAAGCATATGTCTACGCGTATATGTGTGCGTCTGTGTGTGAGGCAGGCTCTCTGTGATTGCTGCAGACAGATGTTCGCTGTAAGAGCCGTGGCGTTTCCTGTTCTGACTGCGTTCATGAATGCTCACTTTGCCTTGTGGATTTGTAAGCCCCGGGCTGGAATAATCAGGAAAATAGGGGAAAGTCAGCAAGGATTCACAATGCAGCTAAATGGACAAGGCTTGAGAAGCTGTGAATAGCTGCTTGAAGGAGCAGCCCCCCTTTGTTTGGTGAAATATTCAATAAAGTCTAAAGTGACCATCACAGAAGACTGGAACCATCAGTTTGACTCTCCATGTACAGCCTAAAGCACAAATATTCAACATATTTTATTTTATTTTTTGCACCCCAGATGTCCAGTTCCAACATATGTATGGTTTTATTCACCAAAAAGTGACAAGCTATGCTTTGAAAGGGCAAATCAACTAATTGGAAATAAGGTCTTTTTCCTGCATAATTCACTCCCTAAACACTAAATCACTAGTTAATTTACCTGTATAATGAAATAACTGAGATGTAAACAAAGTCTATTAGAGTGGGTTGAGTGTGAAATGAGTAATTATACAGAAACTTACTGCACTGATTTCTTTACAGTGGTGGTGAACAAAACCAGAGGTCTGCACAAATATATCCATGCTATTTACTATCCTAAGAGTGAACCAAAATTTAATGTCACTAGAGTTTATACATGATGATAGTTATAGTAAACTAGTAATAAATGTAATTGTCCCCCTCCGAGTTGGGAGAGAGAAGCTGCCTTAAGTGGAGGTGTTAAAGTACCTTGTGGTACTTGGAATGGGTAATGGAGTGGGAGATGCTCTCATTGTACCAGACCGTTGTGGTGACGAGGGAGCTGAGCTTTCAGCTTACCAGTCTATGTTCCAACACTCACTTATGGAGCTCTGGTTAGTGATTGAAAGAGATTGTGGATACAAGTGGTGGAAATTAGTTTCCTCTGCAGGGTACACACTTAAGGATAGGGTGAAGAGCTCAGACATCTGAGCTTGGAGATAAGCCACACTGAACAGAGCAGTTGAGGTGGCTTGGGCATCTAGTCAGGATGCCACCTGGGAACGTTTTGCTATGGAGGTGTTTTCACTTAATCCCTGAGGAGGAGACCATGCGGCAGACCTAAGACACATAAGATCATTCTTTATCCCGACTGGCCTGGGAATGTCTTGAGGTCTCCGAGGGGAGCCTGTGGACATGGCAGGGGAAAGAAATGTCTGGACTGTCCTCCTCAGCCTGCTATCACCATGACCTGGTCTTGGTGGCCTTTATGTTCAAAGAGCAGAGAAAGGTTTTCCCACATTTCCAAAACCTGAGTAGAATTTTTCACTTCTGGGCAAATTCTGACCGAACCTGTGCCTGGAGAATGGATTAACAGCACAGGAACTGTGATTAAATCATGTGTCATTTTCATGTAAAATGCTGGCCTGAAGCTTCTTCAACCTTTTCCAACATAGCCCAAAAATAATAAAATGAAAATGAACGTGCTCCACTTTCATCTCCCCCGTCCCCCTGCCTTTACACTCAGAGTTTGCAAAAATGTGCCCCTTTGAAAGATGTCGAGCTGGAGAGTGAGTTGTGTGGGTGAAGCAGTCTTCTCCTAATGCTTTAGGCTGAAGCATGCAGTTGATCAGAGGAGAACGAGAGAGAGGGGGCATTAAACACAGCCCTCACTGATCAGAGCACTGAAGACAACCTCATCACACAAGTACAGAACCCGAGACTCTCATGCTCACACTGCTCCAAATGCACCCCATCAAATATTCATATTTCTCTGAGTGCCATGCGAATGTGGGTACGAGAGAGTGTGAGAGTGAGGCAGGGAGGGAGAGAGAAAGAGAAAGAGAGAGAGAGAGAGGTAAGGAAAGTCTGAAAGGCTTGCTGAGAGCGACAAATGAAGTAATCGGAAGAGCTCGGGCTTCTGGAAATAGCCAAAATGAAACTTTGTCTGCTCTCATGCACCGCCGAACAACGCCTCGCCACTCTAATCCAGGGACACCAAGGTGCATCATGGGGGATGAGTTAAGAAGGTGCACTGGGAGACCTTTAAACCAAGAGAGGACAGAAGTGATTCAAGCAGAAGTAGCGCACGCAGGCTGAACCTGAGTATAGCATCCCCCTCAACATCTTTGTGTACCTTCTCTGGCTTTATTATTTCATCAGTCTTCATGGGCTTGCTGGGGTCCGGTACAGGTGAATGAAGCCCCCAGCATGACATTATTTGCACATTGCTTACTAGTTCCCCGAGTCATTTGGGTTAAGGCATGCTAACTCACTGAATGACAGCTGTAGCACCGGAGATGCTGGGGAGTGGGTGGCACTGGGGAAGGTGAATAAACTGGTGCCATGGCCGTGGAAAAAATGGCAACTTTACCACAATGGTGGAAAGAGTGTTTCACCGGCACATCTTCAAGAAATGGTAAAACTGAGTAAATGAGCCAATTTAATTGAAAACACTGCATTAAACTCACTTAACGAATAGTAGTGATTACAGATTATACACATACAACAAGATCTATCTATCTATCTGTCTATCTATCTAGCTATCTATCTGTCTGTCTGTCTGTCTGTCTGTCTGTCTATTTATCTATGTATCTATATATCTATCTATCCATCCATCCATCCTTCCATCCATCTATACTATCATATTATTACGCTTTGGCTAATGAGCAAAAAGAGACCCAAGGAAAAAATAAGTTGCTTTTTGGGTGAAAACATACAACTGGAAGGGAAAAAAGTCAGAAAATCAGTCATTTTGAATGAAACGTATCAAAACATTATTAATGATGTCAGGACTTTCAAATGTTTGTCCACTAGAGTTCGCCAGAAACACATCCTAAACTCCTTGGTGTTTTCAGCATGATGCATTACTACTAAAATACAGAAGTAAATATAAAAAAATACCAAATACCACTAAATAACAAATCAGATGTTCACTTTTGAGCATAAAGTCAAATTTTCATGCTTTGGCAACTCATTTTAACATGTCATATATATTTTTACCTAGTTAGTTTGTGTCCATTGTTAAGGTCTAGGTCTCCCCACATTGCATGGTGCTACCAGACTGGGAGGGTAACACTCATCTTTACAGATGAGTGTTAATACAGTTTCAGCTCAACACAGCAGGAAAACACTTCTGATTCTGATTCTGATTCAGCAAACACACTTGGACTGGCTAGCAATGTAGTGAATGGTGAAGGGAAGATGGTCAGCTATCCTGGATCTCACAGCTAAGGATACCCCCCAAACCACTTCATCCCCAACAGTATAGTCAATCTTACAAAGTTTTGCTGCAGCAGGGACTGGACTGTGGGTTCGGTCAGAGGAGGAGCTGAGCTATCTATTTTCCTTCCATGGGTTGACATGATGGGGGATGGGCACGAACAATTTAGCCCCAAATGAATGGAAACAAGGGGCGCTCGTCCTTGTTACAGCTGGGCAAATAAGGAAACGGGAACGGGGGGGTAGCATGCCAGGAACATCGCTGAGGCACAGGAATGATGGATGGCAAACACTTAGCAAGACGAAGTGCATACTTATGCTGCTCACCGAGTCTGTTTATGAGAGCCTCTGTAAATAAATAAAAAATCAAACAGGGAAAGAACTAGCCGTGCAAAAGAGAAAAGAAATTTAGATGGCGCGTAAATCATGTCAGGATTTATTGTAATTTTTTGAATGTGTTTAGTTTTCATTGGAATATGCAATGTCACGCATTTGTATTTGCATTAAGAGTTGTGATGCCTGACAAGCCTATTCATGCAAAAGTGTGTTTCAGGACGAAGAAAGTGAGAAGTATGAATTGGGGAATGGGGAGTAAAGTCTGAGGAGTAAGTTCTACACTTACAGCGAATCGAGAGAGAGAGAGAGAGAGAGAGAGAGAGAGAGAGAGAGAGATATGAAGGGGTAGAAAAGGGAAAAGGAGATTTGTGTGGATTAGAAGAATTTGATATGACCCAGATATGAGGCCAGAGTGCTTTCTGTAAAAGCACTGAATACAGTGGAGGGATGTAGAAAGTGAATTTGTACATGTACCAATGCATGTGTGTGTGTGAGTGTGTGTGTATTTAAGAGAGAGAGGGAATGACTGAGTGCGTGTGTGTGAGCTAGAGTGAGGATATTTTAATTACTTGCACAATGCTAAGTTATAAGCCTACAGTACCAGTGCCTTTTCTGCTGCCTCAACAGTTTGGGTTCCCACCGAAGGCCAATGCAACTCTGTGCCAGGGGGGGCACTGTGCGCTGTTAACCCTGTCCTACTTAACGCCCCCCAGTGATCCATTCATAGATTTGTTCCATTCGCGCTCGTTTTGGTGGTATTTTACACAAGCTCTTTTCAACTTTGCCCAATCATTTCCATTTCAGGGATTTTCCGAACACCACTGTACCTTTCTGAAGACCCCCTAGTGGCCATTCTATCTGGGAATTGGCCATGATGTTTGAAAAGATCAGTTTTTCACAGTAGCAGTAACATGCAATTTTGGACTGTTTGGGACTGTCTAGGTTCCTTAGAACAGCCTTATTAATGAAACTATTTAATCATATTATGAAACTATTTGATAAATGTAATTTGCTATTCACTTGGTGGAATGGCCCACAAAGAATAATATTCTTTCCTTGTTACTCTAAACTGGTACACTGTTGGCTCTCTGTGTGTTATCCTGTGTTAAGCTGCTATTGAGCAATGAGGGATGAACATTTCTTCAATGAACTATCAGAGAGACGTTCACATGAACGTGAACATCAACTTCAGCAGCAAAACCTACTCTGAAACCACTGCAACCAAACCTTCTATTGCAACGCCCACCCCTCAGTGACAAACAGGTTTTAGCCTTAGCTATAAAATACTTTAATAAGCATGGTATTTCAAACCTATAGCCTTCAGTTTGCTAAATTCAAACTGAGATTTATGTAGTAAACTGCTCCATCTATTATATATAATACATGTAACTCAATTACTGGCTGGTTATCAGGCTAAAAGCTACACATCTAGCAAGAATAAAAATATCAGGCAATATAACATGGTTCTAAAGCAAGGCCTACAGATTATCTTAGTGAGGCTAATTTGGTGAAAGATGACTGTCCACATAACTCCTTGCTATGCTGTTCTGTAGAGAAAGGACTTCAGGCTCAGATTAATAACATCACTCTGTACGCTACTGTTCTGACTCACACTGCATTTGCTTTAACCATGCCAGTGCTGTACATCGTCTTAAAAGGTACATAATGATAGTATTATGGGCAATAATGTGCCCTTAAGGGGCCACATATCTCAACAGAAGTACCTCCTTTATAAAGGGTAATGTTAGAAGTTTAACATAAATGCTTATAGGTACATTTAAAGAATGATTAAAATGTTCAAAGTGAAAAAAAAATCTCATCTGTTCAGAGAACATCTCCTCTCCTTATGCATCTTCTTGTGTGGATGTTCATGTTTGTCATAGTAAACTGGATCAGAAAGTGGAATTGGAGCTTGCTGCATGCTATGGATCTATCACTATATATAAAAAAGAACTTCTTAAATGCAGAACACACCCTTGCTGCTATGAAAACACATTAATTTGCTTCATCAGAATAATAATAAGGCAAAGTATACGAAGTATACAAAGTTACAAAAATATTTATGTACCAATAACCCAAATACATCACATTACCAATGAAAAGTGGATTAAAAGCCAGGATAATCTACTTTTTTCACCATGGTATTAAAGGGTTAAATGATGTGTGTCCTGCTATTAGCTTGGATGATAAATGTGCCTCCCTTCAGCCAAAGGACTAGGAGGATCGCATTGCAAATCTGTGATTTAATTTCCCCTGTCAGCGAGGCTGCAGCACTTTCCCAACACTTCCCCATATTTATCCTGAAAGCCACATCCAAATAAATGCAAGCCCTCTGTGAGGAATGGAATTTGGTGTCTGACAGTTAAAATCACAGGGGGCTGGCTAAGCACGGCCCGAGAGGGAAAGAGACAGGGCGGACTGAGTGTCATAAGCAGAAATAAATATCATTAGTCGTGTTACCGCAAATTCTTGATTTTAAGGGATAGTCCAGCAGTTTGACTATTCATCATATTTCTCTTCTAAACCCAGCCAGACAGAGCTGGTCGTGACAGCCTTGGGGCCCTATGTGTTTTTGTTATTTTGGGGGGAGCTTTTTGTTTTGCCATCGCGGGAGTTTACATTCATGATGTTTTTTCTCTTTTACTGATCAGAAGGATAGTTCATCCACTTATTAAAACATTGACACCTGCTTCAACAAGAAAGGAGAGTGGAGTATTTGTGTACTTTGCAGGGTCCTATGCTGACTGGCTCAGCTAACAGTTTTTCCCTCCTATTTATGGTTTCACAGCTCTGTCGGAGGGGTAAACTTTCTTAAAGTTTTCTTTAGTTCTACGCTGAAGACCAGCTGCACAGACTCAACAACTGTGGCTCTCTTGTTCAAACACAACTGTTAAATCAAAGTTCCAAAGTTTCATCAATCGCTATTTGTTTTCAGGCCATGAACTTGTTCCACTGCCATACAATGAATTTATCTTCTAACTATATCTTAAATATCATAAGCACATTTTGACCATGGCAATAAAATTAGGAATGGACGGAACCTTTGGTAGACTACGTTCATGGAAGAGCTATGGATTAGCAAACTAATAGTAACAAAGCAAACAAAGTGGAAAGACCTGATTCCTCTCTGAAAAAGACATACTATATCAAGACATAATACAGAATTTATAAGGCACACTGTCATAGAAGTAGGTATGGAGGTACAGGCGTGGGCTTCCATGAAGTGGTATTTATTAGGACACAAAGACACAAACTGAAAACAATACAAAACAAACCAGGCACGTTGGCCAGACTAGATGACCAAAAGAACAGATGAGTTGAATAGAAGAGGAGGAGGAGGGGGACAGGTAATCCAACATAACATCATCAATGCTCCGACACCACAGCTGGGGACAGAGCCCCTTAAATACAGAGTCCCAGGGCTAATCATTGTCTGCAGCTGTGGGTGGATTTATGGTTCCACAGCGACCCCCAGTGGCCACAGCTGGAATCGTGACAGGACCCTCCCCTAAAGGCGCCACTCTGGGGCACCTAAATGGAGCCCCCAGCCCACAGAACACCAGAAGGGGCGGAGGATGAGGGAGTGCAAGCATGTCCTCCAAGGTGGCGGTGGATGAGGAGGTGGAGGAGGCCATCTCCATGCAGAAGAGGCGTCTGGAGGCGGAGCCAGGGCGGGAGCCAATGCTGGGTCTGGAGCTGAAGCCGGTGCGGGAACCGGCGCTGGCAGAGCTGAGTCCGGTGTGGGAACCGGCGCTGGAGGAGCTGAAGCCAATGCGGGAACCGGCCCAGGGACTGGTGCTGGCGGAGCTGAGTCCGGTGCAGGAACCGGCGCTGGGTCTGGCACTGGAGGAGCTGAGGCCGGTGCGGGAACCGGTGCTGGGTCTGGTGCTGGCGGAGCTGAGTCTGGTGCAGGAACTTGCGCTGGCGGAGCTGAGTCCGGTGCGGGAACCGGGGCTGGGTCCGGCACTGGAGGAGCTGAGACCGGTGCGGGAACTGGTGCTGGGTCCGGCGCTGGAGGCTGGAAGGCCGATGCGGGAACCGGCGCTGGGTCTGGCGCTGGAGGCTGGACTGCTGGTGCGGGAACCGGCGCTGGGTCCGGCGCTGGAGGCTGAACGGCCGGTGCGGGAACTGGCACTGGAGGCTGGACGGCCGGTGCGGGACCCGGCGCTGGAGGCTGGACGGCCGGTGCGGGAAACGGCTCTTGGAGAGCTGAGGCCGGTGCGGGAACCGGCGCTGGCGGAGCTGAGTCCGGTGCAGGACCTGGCGCTGGGTCCAGCGCTGGAGGAGCTGAGGCCGGTGCAGGAACCGGCGCTGGCGGAGCTGAGTCCAGTGTGGGAACCCGCGCTGGCGGAGCCGAGTCTGGTACGGGAACCGGTGCTGGAGGAGCTGAGGCCAATGCGGGAACCGGCGCTGGGTCTAGTGCTGGCGGAGCTGAGTCCAGTGCAGGAACCGGCGCTGGCGGAGCTGAGTCCGGTGTGGGAACTGGCGCTGGGTCCAGCACTGGAGGAGCTGAGGCCAGTGCGGGAACCAGCTCTTGGAGAGCTGAGGCCGGTACATAGACCTCCGGCGTGGAGCGGCCCGCTGGGACCTCCGGCGTGGAGCGGTACGCTGGGAGAGCGAGTCGAGAGGCTGGCTGGGGCAGCAGAGCGAGTCGAGAGGCTGGCCGGGACAGCGTCAGGCTGGATTGGAGCGGCTGAGAGAGGGGAGCTTGACTGGGAGAGAGAGTTGGGCAGAGGGAGAGAGTTGGGCTGAGAGAACGAGTTGGGCAGAGAGAACGAGTTGGGCTGAGAGAACGAGATGGGCTGAGAGAAAGAGTTGGGTTGAGGTTGGCCTGGGCGGACTAAGGGTCCGAGAAGAGGTGAATTATTGAAAAGAGGTGGACTGTTGAAATCGGGTGGACTGCTGAAATCGGGTGGACTGCTGAAATCGGGTGGACTGCTGAAATCAGGTGGACTGCTGAAATCAGGTGGACTGCAGCAAGGAGGTGGGTTGGACTGATACAAATTGAATGGAGCAGGACTGAGCTGCGTTGGGTTGAGCCGAACGTCCAAGTGGAGGCTGAGTCGAATCAGGCCCTCCAGTGTTTCAGGCATCTCGACCCGGGCCAGCTCGTCTTTCAGACGGGGAGCCAACCCCTCGTGGCACTTGGTCCACAGAACCGCATCGCTCCATGAACCCTGGGCTGTTAGTGTGTAGAACTCGATCATATATTCCCGGGCAGTGTGAACTCCCTGCTATATGAAGAACAACCACGGGGCTGACAATTTGCTGGATGTGCTGGTGGACGCGCTGGAAATCGAGGAGAAAGAGCCGATCTGTGTCTTACCGCTGCCATGGGGGCCGCCATTTTGGCCTCGCTGGTTTCGAAGCGAGAGGTAGACACCGGCGACTCCGAGTGACGAGCTGGGGAAACCCGCTGTACCACGTGTAAGGTCAGAGCATTCTGTCATAGAAGTAGGTATGGAGGTACAGGCGCGGGCTTCCATGAAGTGATATTTATTAGAACACAAAAACACAAACTGAAAACAATACAAAACAAACCAGGCATGGTGGCCAGACTAGATGACCAAAAGAACAGATGAGTTGAATAGAAGAGGAGGAGGAGGGGGACAGGTAATCCAACATAACATCATCAATGCTCCGACACCACAGCTGGGGACAGAGCCCCTTAAATACAGAGTCCCAGGGCTAATCATTGTCTGCAGCTGTGGGTGGATTTATGGTCCCGCAGCGATCCCCAGCGGCCGCAGCTGGAATCGTGACACACACTTCCTCATGGTACATATTTTTGACTTATTTTAAGGGAAATAGGGAACACATATCTATGTTTTCTTTTTTTTTATTAACCCTTATAGTCATGTGTGAACATGCCACAGCAGAGCACACAGTGTGAACAATGTGAAATTCTTTCTCTGCATTTAACCCATTCACCAAGTGAAGCAGGGTGTGGGGACCTCAGTGATGACACTAGCAGTTGGGATTTGAACCCACAACCTTCTGAATGAAGAACCAATGCCCTAACCACTAGCTGATCCAGCTGATATATATATATATATATATATATATAAGCTGAGTTACTATTGTGCTTTTGATATATATATATATATATATATTTACAGATTTACAGATTTACAGCCCTACATACTGCAAAACTAAACATACGTACATTTCTTATGCAATTTTTCAAGGTTTCAATGTTTCAAGGTCCTGTTTATGCAAAAATGTTCAAAAGCCTTTTTTTTTTTTTTTTGCATATGAGAGATGCTACCTAGATGTACCAGAAGACTTCCATTCATTATGGATCATGGCTGTAAACTGAGCTGTTCCACAGCAGTCTGCAAATGGAAAAAAACTGTTTAATTATCCAGCTTTCCCAGTTACACCATAAGTATGTTTATAAACAAGTGATAATCAATATTTCATGCAATGCCTGAGACTGTCAACAGGACCAGTACACGTCATTTCAAGGAGCGCTTGCGGGTGCATCACACTTTCATGTGCCCTAAAGTGACTCCATCATCACCGGATGGTTGCTGGTCCTGGAGACGTGGTGCCATGGCAACAGGAAAATCATAACAATTAGGAGTATTATTTGGGTCTGGAAGGGCTGGTACATGATTGGAGGCAGCATGGAGAGTTGAGGCTGTTGCTGAAAGCTTTCTCTGTAAAAGAGCAGAATCAAGTCCAGATCAAATTAGGAATATGCATTTACCTCCATCATATTTATAATCTTACTTCAAAACACACTAGTAATAGAAACCCATGGCCAACTGCTTTGGCACGTTTTCCATTCTCTATTAATGAAGCAGATGGAGGTCAGGTTGAAAACTGCTGGAGTATTCGTTTAAAGAACTGCTCATTTGTGTTTATTCCGTGGCAACGCTCCAGATAACAATTGTTTTAATTAATTATGGTAATCTAACCATAACATTAAAGATTGGTGCCACAAATGCAATGTAATAACTTGCAGTCCCACCTTTAGCAGCAAAAGTGCAACCAAGTGGCTCTGTTATCAGTTCACATCACTGTGTAAGAACATCAGCCAACTCTTGATTGCAGAATAGTTTTAATTCAGCTATTTTGGAGAGCTTTTGAACATTAACTGCCTGTATAAGGTCCTGCTACAGCAGTGGGGTTCAGGTCAGCACTTTGACTAGGCCACTCCAAAACCTTTATTGTGTTGCTTCAGAGCCATTCAGATGAGGACTAGCTTTTGTGCTTAGGATTGTTGCTGCATAACACAAATATGCTTAAATTGAAGATCTTGGACTGATGACCAGACAATCTCCAGCAGGATTTTCTGGCTGAGAGCACAACTGATGGTTCCATCAATCATGACATGCTGTCCAGGCTCTGAAGCAGCAGTGCTCCCCAACACCATCACACTACCACCACCATGTTTGTTGTTATTGTGAAATGCAGTTTGGTCTATTGTGGTCTTCAGCCCACTGAACATTACTCTAAAAGTTTTTTTTTTTTGTCAAATGTCGAAAAGTCTTCATGTTCTTCCTTGCTAACACTGGTTTTCTCTCCCAAGCAACACTGTCTTATGGCAGAATCATGATTGCTAATCTGAAGTGAGTAAGGCATGCAAGTGTTTAAATAATTTTCTGTGTTATTTCTTTTTAGATGCAAGAAGCTGTTTTTTGGGTTGTTTTTGCAGCTTTTTTAAAAAGTACAAGAACATCCTAAAAACATGGAGAGCTAAACTAACACATACATATCCTTTACAAGATTACTTCCTCTCAGCCTTGGAACCCTTCTGGGAGCTACTAATATACCATAACCTGAAAAAAAAACTGAGTGAAGGAGTAAAAAAAGAGAGAAATAACAAACTCTTCCTCCTGACATCAAAACACCACCAGCAACGGTACCTGGCCATATATGAGTGAAATAGAAATAGAACCGGAAAGCAATTTTAATTCTAATTCCACTGCAGGAGCCAATAATCCTCAACTGTATTCCTCAGAGAGGAAACTATGAGGGTATGTACACCTGCAGGAGAAAGATGGACAGAAATAGAGATGGAAGCAAAGAAAGAAATGATATCTGCCCTCTAGAATAGAGGGCCCATGGTGGTGGAGAGGTTGGAATGAAAGAAACTGTTTCTGTAGACAGGTATGCTTTATACACATAAGGAGATAAGATCAGGAGCATCTGTAATTGATAGACTGATTGTAATCTGTGTGCAACATGGACACACAGCCAGTCTGTGGCAGCCAGAAGTCTGGC
>JBBPCX010000002.1:3503070-3519813 GCA_037974365.1 Hydrocynus forskahlii
GATGAATATATAAAAGCCAGTTTGTGTGTTCCAAGTGAATTTTTCCCTCACGGCCTGTAAATTAACTGCATATATTTGAAGGGTCAATGACCTTTTTTCTTTTCATTTTATAAATTTTGCTGCAAACCCCGTTGCCACGGCAACTGCAGAACTAGGTATTAGCCGTTTAAAGCGTTTCAGCATGTAACTCCGCGGCACCGCCAAGATCCCTCACGTAGGAAGGCAACCGCAGGTTATGACTTAACAAGTCCCGAAATCAAGTCACTTTACAGTTGATGCCAAAAAAAGAGAGAAAACCTCTGAATCATAGGTATAAAAAGAAAACAACGGCGTGAAAAATACAGGCTGCAATCAGAAACAATTTCCTCATCAGTCCGCCTGCGTAACCCCATCAAACCGAAAGGAAAAAAAAAAAATTAGACAAGTTCCGGAGAAGAAGAAAAGCACCTCTGCGTTAACCCTCAGTCACCGTGTGTGTTTGCTGAACGCTCTACCTGAATATCAGCAATCAACAGGCGTGTGTTTTGAATACTGACTGTATCAGCATGACCCCCTAGGGCAACCGGTAAAAGCTCCACCTTTCCACGACTCAGAGTGATGAATATCACATGCTTCCTAGAGGCTCGGTTCATTCCAAAATGCTAAAGATTGATGTGTAATTAAGGCAGGTGAGATGAGAACTGCCAGTCAGAAAGTAAACTATTTAATTTTATTATGTATGTGTTATAAACACCTATTGAAATATATGGTTGATATTCCCTAAAAATGTCCCACATAAATACGCAAATGACCTCTGTAATAATTGGCTGTCTAGTAAAACCAAATCAAAAACCAGTCTGGATGGAAACACCCCTTAAAACTTCAGCATAAATGGGTGGGGCTTGGGATAAGGGAGGTAGGGTGCAGTCATGCCTGTGAGGAATTAGTAAATTACCTTACCATGCCAAATCATGTCTACTAGAGCTAGGGGTTCATTTTGGGCCCAGATATCAAAACACTGTGAAAAATGTGGAAAAAACATCTTTGACACACTGTATTGAATTCTAGTAGTACTTTGAGCTAAATCTATTGTAAATCAACATTTTTGGGCATTCCATACAAACACAGAAACATTCATCTTTGTATAACACTCATAAAAGACATAGTTACAGGTCATTTTCCTTCAATTAAGAAGCTGCAGAACTGCAGTTGTTTACAATCGGACAGAAACACACTGGTTATGTTGGTGGTTAAGCTGACCCTTCAGACTAGCATCTGAAGGTTTAACCAATGGGAGATCCCACTTATCTAACTAAATACCACATAGAGAACAACTCAGATTGGACTTTTTGATCCCCACAAATCATTAGGTTTTGTCCGAACACCTAGAAGGCCTTGAGGCCTCTCTGATTAATTAATATTTGTTTACACCATCCTATTTGAGGTTGACTGGTAATTGTAATATTTGATTGTACCGGTATCTATTTGTCATCTGATACTAAATGTAAATATTAGGTGATATAACTAAATATTGGGTGATTTGTAAGTAGGTATGTGTGTTATTTCATTGCATTTAGCTAATCTTAGCTAACCCTTCTTATGGTTGTGTCTCTGTAGTTTTTTTGTCATCTTCTCCTTATAATTTGGACATTGACTTTGTTAATGAGCAGCAATCCTGTTGTTGTGGTTCCTTTTTGTAAGTAATTGCATTACATTAAGAAGAACACAATTATGTAAAAAAAAGCAAGCAAACATATTTAGAAACCCAACAAACAAGACAAAAATAACCCAGTGCTTGGTCAACATGACCATATTTGGATTTCTGTTGGGTGCCTAGGTGATGTGTAATGCCCAGTGTGAAGAGAGGATACTTGTGGAAGAAAAAGAGGTTTATTACAGCCACTGTTTATTACAGACACTGTTTATTACAGTCACCGTTTATTACATTTAGACCAGCGCAGTGTCAAAAATGGTAGCCCTAAGGTTCACAAAAACTGGGGCACAAATCAGGCAGAAACAGTGGTCAGCAAACAGACGAGAGGAATGCTACAGACTCCTGAATAGACAATGATTGTGTTCAGGTGGGCTTCAAGACTGCTAAGCACCTCTGAGGTACCCTGGAGCAAGGTACCGTCCCTACACAATGCTCCCCAGGCGCTGTGCTGCTCGCTGCTTCACTTGGTGAATGGGTTAAATGGGTTGAATGCAGAGAAAGAATTTCATGCTGTTCACACTGTGTGCTGTGGTGTGTTCACGTATGACAGAATCTTCACTTCACTTCACTACAGGTGCATTGCATTATAGCGGGCTTTATCAGTAAACCTGAGCACTAGTGCTCAGGAGGAGGGGTTGAGAAGGGCAACATTGTATAACCAGGTGTTGCCAGGTCAGTGTAATCCAGCCTCTGTTCTGTTATATAGTGGTGCAGGACACGGTTATGGAAATTAGTTTAACCAGAGTTGTCCATTTCTGGAAAAGACAGACCACTAGTCTTGGAAACACGCAAACCACACCATGTTGTGTATTCCTTTTCACACATCTTATTAAACACATTTTCAAGGTAAAGCCCTAAACCAGTGGTTTCAGAATCAGAGTCAGAATCAGAACGCTTTATTGATCCCGGAGGAAATTGCTTATGTTATGACTGTGCAGACAAACAGAGACACTGGTGTTTGGGTGAAAGGGGGAGAAGCTATAGAGTCTGATGGCAGTGGGAGGGCAGGATTTCCTGTGGCATTCAGTGAAGCACTTTATGCTGGTGAGTCTGTGGCGTTCCAGTCACAGGTCTGGGGTGTCACCTACAAGACCAATAATTGACAATCTCTGCAACTGCCAAGCAGGAGAACAAGCAAGGCGGGGCCTGAGAACCACCAGCATAGACGACAGCTGGGCGAAACAAGAAGTAAAAGAAGGAAGTATGCAAACTTAAATGTGATGGCAGCTGCTGAGCGCATGAACCGTGCAAAGAGAGACAGAGAAACAGTTACCAGATGCTCAGCGTCAGCCATTTTGACGGCAGCCATTTTGCCCAAACATGTGTCTCCTCCTCAGTCGGTTGCCCACAGCACATAGGAGAAAAACAATTTTCTGAGGTCAAAGGTGAAGTACAGACAAAAAGGCTGCTGGGTTTGGGCTGAGCAGGCCGCTTTCTGTTTTCCTCAGAAGGCCCCGATCTGCCTCCACAGAAATGTAGCTGCAGAGGACAGCAGGTCTGGAGAAGCCAGACAGATTGTTCTTAGAATTTACTCTCGTTTCAGCATGACCTCTATGACCTCACCTTACAGGTGAAAGTTTTTCTGAATCATTTGATATTTTCCATAATAGCATTTAAATAGCCTTGAATTTTGTTTAAAGCGGTGTTCCATAAGTATTCGCCAGATGTTTTCATGCATACTTGCTGAACAGCCTAAACTGCTAATGTTCATAAGCCTACAATTAAAAAAAAAATAAACATCATTATTTAACAGAATAATGGCACATTACTCCAGACAACACTCTCAAGTGGTGCCACCCTTGAGTGTACATATGCTACCTTTATGCACCCTGTTCTGGTGAGAATCTAAGTTTCATTGACTCTACATGCCCTTGACTCCAGCATATTTTTTTTTGGTTTATAATGAAAAGGACTCTCCTCTGGGGAAGTCAAAGTAGTGCAGCTTTGAAACTCTCGGACAGTTGGACCCTGAGGTCCATGTTGTCCTCTTTGATTGAACACTTGCATTGTTTCCTCCTTGGGGGACTAAAATGGACGTGGATACCCCTATTTTTCTGATAGTCTGTCAACTGTAGGTTAAGGCTGCTACAACTAACTAGGCTTCAGCTAAGCTTATGCTAAAGCTACAGCCCCAAGGCTCTCATGTTAACTTTCCTAAGAAGGAGTTTCCTTGTCATGGCAAATCAAAAGGAACTTGTGTTAATTTCCGCACATAGCTACAGAATAAGGTCTACCGACAGTTTGAGTTCATCCTGGGGTTCAAAGGGGTGATCAGAACCTCCCCCTATCCTCCATGTGCTCTTAGTGCAGTGTTCAATAAGGATCTCACTGATGAGGATCATCAGAATACAAGAAAGTAGATGTGTAGAGGAGATTGAGGTGTCAGATAAGGCAACTGCGGATAAGCTATGAGCGAGAGAGGATGAGCTAATTAGCCCATAAAAAAATTGTTATGGTGCATGCAGAGCCTTAATGTCAAAAGAGCCTTTCCAAATGCACATCTTCATGTCTGGAGGCCCCGAGGCCTCTTGCCCTCTAGGTGTACATATTGTTGACGTCACTTATGTGTCTTCTTGGAGGAGGACCAGAAGGCCCAGGGTGCCATTTAAAACAAGGAGATCACAGACCGCAGGTCTCAGTTTCTCCCTGCCAAACTACAGGTCTTCTGAGGTGTGATGGGACTTCTTCTATGGCTTGCTTGAGCAAGTCCTGCTAGTTTGGGTTGTTTCTCACCCCTCTCACCTTGCAGCTGTATTTCAGTTCAGAAAATAATTCCTGCAGCCAACCATGTTCTTTTGCACACAGCTGGTATCAGCCTCGGAGACAAAACCGGAATCATGGCCACCGAATCGTAACTAACGGATACAAGAATGCGCTAATTAATTTTACAGCCTCTGAGGATTGGGCCAGCTTGTCAGAATGACTATCTGTTGTTTCAGCACTCTCGTATTCTATCTCTCTCTCCCTTTTTTCCCTTCACTGATTCTCTTTTTCATGAAAGTAAATGAGCAGGAGAGGCAGGAGGGTTGGACAGATGCTGTCGGGTGAGCACCTGCATACTGATGGGATCCAGAAGTCTTCTTCCTCTGATATCTTCAGATTTTTAACAGGTGATCACATCTTTTGGCGGCGGACGTTAAGGCTTGAATTGTCACGGAGAGAGAAATGATGCTGACAATGATAAGGATGATACAATGATACATCACTGCTTACAGAGGGAAGGTCATTGGAAAAGTTTGCATTACACCCCCTACTGGCCAGAAATTAGAAAACAGGAAAAACAAACCACACACACACACACACACACACACACACACACACACACACACATACACCCACACATATATATTTATATATATATATTCATTTTTTTCTGTGCTCAACCACTTCAACTCACTTTAACAGGAACACTCGCTACTGAACATACCGACTGCTTCTGTTGCTCCCTGATTAAAGAAAATAGTTGTAAAGATTATGATTACAATGGTTGTGATTATAATGGTTGTAAAGCTACAATGGTTCTGGCGGCCATGCTCTGGACTCTGAGGGTACCTAGTTTTTCTACAACAAACTAGATAAAACATGAATACCCTTTGATTAATCGCGATTAAAAATTTTAATCATTGCCCAGCATTAATGAATATACATATAAATATATATATATACTGCATACAGCGAGAGTTCAAGAGAGAGAGTTCAGAATTGTGCAAAAGTCTTGAGCTAGCCCTCAAATCTTCATATTTTGCTTGTCTTTTGGAGCTTTGCAGTCTGTCACATTTGGAACATTGGTTCTCATTTCTTTCATTAAATCTACTCAATATGCCAAAGATAACACAGCTTAAAAGGCATAAAAAATATTTTGAAACTCAAAAAATACTTTGCAGCCCCCTGCAATACCATACTAACCATCCAGGAACACCCTAGTAACCACCTGGAAAACCTGCTGCACAAGCACATTTAACATTTTATTGCAGAAATGAATCTCTATATTTATTGTGTGTTTGTGGGGTGTTTTATAAGCCAAGTGTACAACTCTTGTGCTTGCCTTTGATTTCAAATGACATGAAATGTGAAAAGAATATATTGCTAAAATGTCTGTGAGGCTCTCTAAACAGGAAGATACCACTAGGGGCTCTTTGGAGCAATGCCACAGAAGAATAGCTCCTTGTTCCGAAATCCTGGTTCAGAATTAGAATCAGAATCAATAAAGTTTTCTGATTCTGATCATGAAAGCACCCGATCAAAAAGGCAGTAGTTCTCAATCCAGTTCTCAGGGAATACGGCTTAAGAACAACTGCTTTAGGGAACCAGATTTTTTTTATGACTTCAGTTGAAAGAAATATTTATGAAATGTTTAGCTTTGAAGGCAGTTTGAACAGGACAATAAAATACATTTTCCTTCTGTATTGTCATGTATTTCCAAGGGAGTCACTTGTGATTGTGCAGTAGGTTGTCCAGGTCACTGCAGATAGTTGCTAGGTATTGCAGATAGTTGGTTTTGCAGATATTTGCTAGGGTGTGGGTAGCTGGTATCTCTGGTGGTTGTTAGGGTGTTGCAAAGTGTCTGACATGGTTTTCAAAAAGATGCAAGTGAAGGGTACTACTTTGCTCACAAAAAAGCCAAAAACTAAACTAAAAAAAAAAAAAGTGTAACATTCTATAGTACAATGATTAATAGTCCATGCCTTGCATATTCTGCAGTCAACTCCAACATGCAGGTGTGTGATTTTGTGAAAGCAAATGAGAGCAGGCTGTAGCATAGTGTTAATGCTTCTGATTCCCTCCTCATGATTACGTTCCTAATGTTCTCACTTGTTACACAGTTATTTATGCATAAGACAACAGCATTTTAATGAGCATTCCCCAGTTCCTCTGCTGTTAACATGCAAACTCAATTACAGCTCTGCTTCTAAAAAAGAGCACTGGAGGCAGAAGATGCGAGTTTGTTTGTGTGTGTGTGTGTGTGTGTGTGTGTGTGTATGTGCTTCTGTAGTTTCACAAAATAGAAGCTAACAATGAGGCCGCTACGATTCAGTAAGTCATTTCTCATAAAATAATTCAGGAAAGATGCAAAAACAGGCCTTGGTCCATAGAAGTATAAAATGTTGTGAGAAAGTATTATTTGATAAATGGATGTTTTCAAATGCAAGGGGGATTTTAGTGATCTTTCAAAATTCCCACATAATTACAATTGTAAACAGTTTCTCAGAGCAGTTTCATGTGAAATGGTTTACTCTAGAAAACCCAACTGATTTCTTCACAGTGATGGTAAAAGGAACCAAAGGTTGCAATGCCTACAGTACAGATACACCCAGTGAACCCACATGTGTCTTATGAGTTTTCCTAGGTGATGCTGATAATGTTAAAAAAAAAAAGACTGTGGAAGAGGTTTTAAAAGATGCGTTTTAGATATCAAAACTATAGTAGTGCTATCTCAAGCAACAGGCAGCGCATTCATAACCATTTCATTATCTTTGTATAAGGGGAGTTTAGAAGCAGATGTTCCACTGTGAACAATGCTGACTCTTTCTCCAGAGCTTCAAACCAATATGAATGACTTTGTTTGCATGACTTTGTTAACTTTTTCATTATGCAGAAATGATGATCCTGCTTGATCAAATTCCATTTTACAGGTCTAGATCCTTATTACAATATAGAGGAATACTAAAAGGAAAGCACTGAACATGTCACCTGTCTAAAACATGTATCACATCTAGAGCTAGTTCAGCTCTTCCAGTTCACCCCCAAGCATGTCTTTGGACTGTGGAAGGAAACTGCCAGAAAATATAATAACAATATTATATATAAAATAAAAAGATTAGTACAAAAACATAAATATATATGATTTGTACTAAACCTTTAAGCATACACATATGTCATACCTATGGGCACACCTGAGTGTTGTTTTTTTATGAACTCCTTAAGCCTTGTTTTATGAAGATTGGTGAGACCAAATGCTCTTATTAATTTATTCATTCAGTTTAATTACCAGGTAAACTTGATATTGTCCTCGAAAGAAACAGTATATATTTCTAAGCATAAGTTAGCGTAATTGCATCAAAATAACAGGAAATTCATTTTCACTCTCTGTGACTAAATGGCACAATCCTTCTACATGAAAGAAAAACAGTTTTGGCCCTTGTATGAAAAACACAAATCAGCACAATTAGGAGCAGATGGTATGGATAAGAGGCTAGAGAGCAACACATGAGAGAGAGAGAGAGAGAGAGAGAGAGAGAGAGAGAGAGAGAGAGAGAGAGAGAGAGAGCAAGTGAAAACAAGCGAGCAACATAGGGCACAGCACACATTACAGCAAGCTAGTCTCTATGAATGGTGGGGTGAATGGTGGGGTGAAGTGGTGCTCTCTCCATCTGCAGCTGGTCACGTATAATAAGGCCGCCTGTCTAAGCTCCAGCCTGGCTTTCAGACCACTCGTAATGGCCCTCCACGCCAGGCACAGGTGGAGAGCCGCCCTGAGAGCTTGATAATGGACTAGAAATAGCATTAGCAATATGGCTACATAAAAAAAGCTAAATCATCAAATTAACACTGCTCACTGCCTCTATGACAGTGGCAATGGCTGAAATACTGAGGCTTGGGTACTGTTGGCCAGAAAGCTCGATTCAGACACACCTTGTCTGGTTATAACTGCTCTGTAATTAAAACGTTTAAGCTTTTCAGAGAGCAGCTAAATTAAGAAATGGAAAGGCCATATGGTCCAAAAGCTGATTTTCTTGCATGGTTCACATTCACTCAGGGAGGGAACATTCTTCTAATAGTTCTTCTAAGAATTCTTCTAAATGGAACTGTTATGTTGTTCAAAAAACTATAGCTGGAAATCTGTATGAGATGTTAACTAGGATTGAGTAAGACTTTGTAAATCTTTTTAATAGTTATAAACACTAAAAAGAATGGACACTTACAATCCCACTTTATATTAAGTGTTTGTAACAACCGTAATTACAATGTAACAATGCAATTACAGTAGTGCAGCTTATGTAATTATGTATTCTGGTTTAACTTATGTAATTATGTATTCTGGTTTAACTTATGTAATTATGTAATGATATGCTATGTAATTGCAGGTAATTGCACAAATACATCACCATTAGTTACATTGTTGTTACATGCACTTTTACAAACAGTTATAACAGACACAATATAAAGTGGGACCACTTTTATTGATATTACATCATGTCTACTATGGTTTTTAAAGACTGGTTTTTAAAAGTAATTATTTAATGCAACCGTAGAGATGTTGGGTTAATGTCAGTTATTTAACTGCCAAATATTAAATATTAAAGACAGAAATAGCATGCAAAGGCAAAAACAACGACTAATCCCAGGAATAAATAACCTGAACAGTGAGCAAGTTTACAGACATATTAAGGTCATTTTGATGTCCCACTGAGCAAAGTGATGTCCAACAGATTGAATGTTTTATGATGTCTATTTAATAAATATTTAGACCAAACACAGTGAGAGCAATAAGAAAATTATGCTACGACAGGCAACCATCTTACTACTGTCCTGCTAATGTCCACAGATGTCCAAAAGACTCCTAACCAGACATGAAATACTGCACTGAAGATCAACATCAAAGAGAGGGTCATAGTTAGATGTCCATGTAAAGAACCTGATTTGCAAGTCATGCCCTGACCGATGCAATATGGACATAATTTGCACAACCAGTAAATGTCCCGTGTTTGCTGAGGTACAGGTCTGTCAATAGTTTTCTCAGTGCTGTCAGGAACTTTTGAGTTCATGCCTTTACTGTTGATGTTGTCATGGTATAGCTCTAATGTCAGCTGCACAGAGCTGAAACTTGAAGAAAATCACATTTCTTGAAGGTTTTGAGGTCTTTCTTGACTGCACTGGACTAGCTCATGGTCTGTGATGTACTAACTCTACAACCTCATTCCATATATTCACTGCAGCCCTGAACTTTTCCACACATACCCCAGATGAAATATTTTTGAGAACTCAAACATCCGAATCATTCAGACCGGACATAAGATGGACTTCATCCTTCCAGCCCCATAGTACAAAGTCTGCATGATGTCCGATTGAGTTAATGTGTGAATAAAAATGGTCAATGTCTGTAGAACTGACAGCAAGCGACTGATTGTGTTGATGCAACTGGTGTGACACCAGAATAATAACACCCAAAGGTGAAAAAAGAAGTGTCATTTACACACCCCAACAAAACTTTAGTCTATAAGATGGTGAAATCACTGGGCATTTACAAGGAGTGGCAAGAGACCATGAAATGTTACATCTTCTGGATGCTCTACCCAGGTACCACCACCAACCATGCAGAGGATTTTCTGTAGGTGAGAATTTGCTGGACATGGGCAATCTCTTGCGGTTTTCTACATGTGAGAATGAGACACTGTCCATAGTTTACACATTGCTAATGGAAATGGCTTATAATAGCCACATTTAGCAGCATGGTTCTGGAGGATCATTAAAGGTGTACTAAGACTGGGCATAAGACTGGACATTTGACCCCTAAAGTTCCCCAAGTTGCTTGACTACTCTGATAGCTTGAGGAGGTAGGCTCGGGGTGGTTCAGTTGGATACACGTCAGGTGTGATAACTAACCATGCCTGGGCACAGAACTCGAACTCAGCTGTCCTATTTAATAAACATGGTGGCAAAAGGACAACTCTGGTCTACAGAAGAGAGAAAACTGGAAAAAACTGGACAAAAGGACCAATAGTTTGGTCAAATTGGTGACTATCTTCATTCTTGTGGACCAAAGAGCCACCAAGTTCTTTATGTTGTTGCATGCTCTATTAATGTGTATCTGCACAGTGATTATAATAATCCGGTTGTATCTGTAGTTGTTATGAAGCAGATGAGAGGTAAGTTGTATTGGCCGACGCAGTCATGAACCCACATCTTCTAGCAATGTTCTGTGACTTTTGTGTGTGTACATAATCACTTTTATTTTCATATGTCCATTACTCTTTGGATGACCACTAATCACCAATATTATGGTCCTTTTGTTACATTTCCATTTTTGTCGAAAAAGGCTTCTCAACTTCTCATAATAAATTATGTCGTCTATATTACATAAATGTAAATACCAGCATGCAATATGCAACAAAAAATGCGTAAAATGCCTATTTTATAGTGTAAAACCTAAATATACCCCCAAATATGCTCCCAAACACTTTAATTTCATTTTAAACTCAGTTTAAGACATTACCCTGAAAATAAAAATGTAAAGGTACACCCGTATTTATACTGTACAGTTTACACTGCACTCCCGCAGTGCTAGAATGTAAATACCGATGTTACCCCTATATAGACTGTACTGTAATTCATGCATGTGCGTTTCTTTGGTATGCCTGTCATTTTCTTTGGTATAAGCAGGTAAATACAGTAATAAATTCATTTAATTTACTGGAATAAAAATACAGGGCTTTGAGAAGAACAAAACGAAAAACATGAGAACACTCGAGATGCCCCATGGGGGAAACTCTGGACTCCTGCTGCGTCAAAGCGCAGCAGCCCATCAGCAGCAAGGAGAAATAAATAGTGTTCTTGGATTGGCTACTTTCAAAGCTCCCGTCTCTGAGTACCATCCCAATTTCACCATCACAAGACGCACTTTCTTTGTGTTCTCTCCACAGCACCAAAACATTTACAGTTATTTTTAACAATTACTAGTTAGGTTCTCAAAAAAAAATCCGTGCTGGACTGAAACCACGACTTTTGATCCACGTTAAAATGTATATATTACTGTACATATATATTTTCCTCACCCTCTTCAATACTACCACTTCTACTTATTATGAAGGTTTCCAGTATTTTTTTCTAATTCTTGGCTAGTGCAGAATTGTTTTGTAGTGCAGAAAACACACACTCACACACATGCACGAAGGAGGTTTAAGAAAGAGGAAACCACACACAGTGGACAGTGTGAAGAAAAGACAGAGTCACACACTCTTATACTGTGGTGGTATAGATCACAGGGGAACTACATCAGTTAGAGATAATGACTTTTCTCTCTTTCTCTCTCTTGCTCGTTCTCTCTCTCTCTCTCTCTCACACACACACACACACACACACACACAAGATTAGTTTGGTTTGACCCCACTTCAGCCATCTGTGTGAGAAGGTCCGGTATTGTTGAGAGAGAGAGAGAGAGAGAGAGAGAGAGATAAAGAGAGAGAGAGAGTGAGAGAGAGAGAGAGAGAGAGAGAGAGAGAGAGAGAGAGAGAGAGAGAGAGACTACTTCTTATCATTTCATCACTTATATTTAAAGTACTTTACTACTGACTGTTTTTTCTGTGATAATTTTTATTATCAGTAACTCTATAATCCTTGTTAGTTTCACACATGATGTTTGGCTTTATATGTTACTTTAAACATTAAAGTGCGTAAAGGACACTTCCTAAAACAGTCCTGACATTAAAGATACTCTGAATATGATTTTGAATTTGAGAGAGATAGAGAGCAAGAGAGAGAAACAGGGCACAAAAGAGGGATGCTGACAGAGAGAGACTACATCATCAATACAAATATCTGAAGAACCTTTGTCTCTAATCCCAGCCCAAACCTCAAAGGTCACAGACTTGAGAGCTTTTTCTCAAACTGATATTTTTGCTCAAAAGTAATCTGAGC
Source organism: Hydrocynus forskahlii (assembly GCA_037974365.1). Classification (NCBI taxonomy): domain Eukaryota; kingdom Metazoa; phylum Chordata; class Actinopteri; order Characiformes; family Alestidae; genus Hydrocynus; species Hydrocynus forskahlii. The sequence continues at coordinate 3,515,399 of JBBPCX010000002.1, forward strand.
GGCTTTAAAACCATTAAGCACAATGTTTCTATTCTCTCCTTACAAAACCATGTACAAAGCCAATTAGGCATAAATCTCTCCCTCTTTCTCTCTTTCTCTCTCTCCTAAGATATGAGAAGACTCGTGCCTCCCTGTAATGATAATGCTGTCTGTGGTCTCAGTAGATTTGGGGTCTAATGAGCTCTGGATTAGCACACTAATCATTAACATCATTTATGCCACTGTGGCACATATGCAGGCAGGAGTGGAGCAGTTACTCTAAATACACATAATATCTATAGTGAGGTTATCACACTGGATGGATGAGGAACATTAAAGGGCATGTATAATGGAGGAACTGAATTTTAGAATATTTTATTTTTAATAAAAACAATGCATGTAGTAATGTTTTGCCCCACATTGTTCTTGTGCCTCATCTGTCCTGGGTTTACCACATGCTTCTTTCCCATGTGCTTTTTGTCATTGCTGTCATTCCTAGTTTTTTCAACAGCCCTCCTCCTCTCCTTGGTGTGTTCACCTGTGTGTGGATTGTGACTCCTCCTTTTCCTGGTGTTCATACATCTCTAAACCTGGGATTTCTCAATTGTTAACCTTTGTTTGCCTTGGGTCATTTATTGCCTCGGTGAGTCTGTTGCTTAGTTTCATTTTGTATTTTAGTTTCATGAATTCAAATTCATGTCTTAAAACTCTATAAACATCTTTTTTTCCCTTATTCATAGAAGGAGGTGCATTCCAATTTGAGTGCTGCTTTTTGAAAATAATAGAATGCAACAGCTCAGTTTTTTGCTCACAATACCTGAATTAGAATACGTAATCACAAATTATAGCTGCTTGTCTTGTAAGCCATAATCCCATCCCCAGGACAGGATAATTTAATGGAATATGTACTTTTCACAAAGCTTCTTTCACTTTTGAACTATAATCTTTCAATCAGACTTCTTTGAAAGCTTTTTAAAAAAAAAAAAAAAAGATGTAGTATTTCCAGAAAAATGTTTACAAAAATTTTGAAGCATATTTATCAGATATTTATCAGATATTCAGAAATTTCCTTTAAAGATGGCCAATGACAAGCAGACTGAACCTGCCCCTGTTGGGGTCTGATGGTAGGGAAGTCCAGAATCCAGCTGCACAGAGTAGCATTCCCAGACCTAGCAGGTTTTGGATTAGCTTGGATGTGATAGCAGTTTTAAAGGTCCAGCTGTAATCCGAATGTAACATCCTGGCATAGCAGTGTTTTTGCAAAGTAGGCCAGGGTGGTGTGAAATCTGTGATGTGGCATCCTCAGTGGATCTGTTGTAGTGGTAGGGAGATTGCAGTGGGTCCAAGCTGTCTGGGATAGAGTCCTAAGAGGGATCTAGGTTTACAAGATCGAATTGCATGCAACTACAAGAGGCACACCGGAAGCTGTGAATGTGTATGACTGTGGTCTGGAGTGTGTCTGAATATTAATTCCCCAACACATCCAAGAGGCCTCACATGTGCAGTTAAACTGTGACTCCACTTTGTTGCTGTCCCCTTGCAGGCAATGACTTTCCAGACCTTGTACTTGCATTTGTTGGTACTTCGTGCTTGGATCTAGTCTGAAATGCACATGAGAGATCATGGATCCTATGATGGATTTTAAGATTAATCCAGAGTTTCTGGTATGGGAATTAATGGTTTTGGTTGATAGTTGTTCACACAGTTCTTCATGAATGACCACTGTTTCATACTTGTCTGGGTTAGAGGTTGTTGGCTGTCCCAGTCCACAGAGACAGAATAGTTCTGCTGTAGTGGTTCCTCTGCCTCTGGTGTACAGGAATGTAATTTATTTGTTTGTAAACAGGTACAAGCAACATGTAGGCATGGTCGGATAGGCTGAGGTACGATGTGGAAGAGAGCATCATGCTTCTTTGTGTGGCACATGCAAGTGATTGAGCGTGTGCTGGTGGCATTTAGGGTTAAGCATTCATAAAATTAAAATCACCCGACATAATGAACAGTCCATCACGGTAGGTGTTCTCATATCTGGTGATGATGCCGTATAGTTCGCTCACAGCGCTGTGTGTGTTCCCATGTGGCGGGATGCAAACCACAGCCATCAACACAGCCGATAATTCTAGGTAGAATATTCAGCATTCAATCGATAAATACTCAAGGTCCTACCTACAGTTCTGTGAAATCACGTCCATATCAGCACACCATGAGTTGTTAATGAGAAAGCATACCCCACCTCCTTTCTTCTTCCCCAATGATTCTGCCAAATCAGTACAGGGGAATAAAACACCTCCGGTGAGCTTGTGGAGAGTCAAATCTATGTGAAGCTGAACAATTCCGCAACTCTTTTTGGAATTTAAGTCTTCCCCTGAGATTGTCCAGTTTGTTGTTCCGAGACTGAACATTGACCAGGAACATGCTGGGCATCAGAGGTCATAGCCCACGGCTTTTCATTCTCATCTGCACGCTGTTTCCACCCACACGTCTTCTAAGAGCTGTCTGGCGAGTCACGACGGCCATGTTGTTCGCAAGAGAACAAAGGGGACTAAAAGGCTAACTGTTGGATCTTACCAAACAGTTTTACTGATGTTTTAGTGAATCATTGTTAATTAGAGGAAAAACCTAACCAGACAAAATAACACAAAAGTTACAAGCCTGCAGAGAGTGATATTCAACACGTAACCATGCACTGGCATTACCATCGTGACATGACATAAATGTTTTTTTCTGTTTTCCAGCGAACTGCATTTTTTGCCACAGCACATGTGGCATTTTATTTTTATCTTTATCTAACTTAAAATGAAAGATAAACTGGTCACATACAATGCAGCTAAGCCTGACTGACCTTTCCATGGAAGCCTGGTGCTACGTTTGACAAGATAAAAAGGAAACATCAATAAATGGTAGCTTTCTATCCAGGCCGTCAAACCACACTACAGCTACTCCCTGTAGACATGTATTTCCTACTGTAAGTGAAGGGAATGAGCTAATATTCCTGAAACAGTACAAAAGGTCACCATGCTATATTAGTAACACTATATACACTGCATACCAAAGAGCCACTTGATTTGGTCTACTAACCTTGAATACACACTCAGTGCATTTTATCCATCTCCGCTGACCATATTGGTGCACTTTCCAGGCATCATTGTTAGCTCCCGACCTTCACCTTATTCTTTAATTTTCAGGACCCTGCAAGAATAATCTTCACAGAAAATGTAATCAGAACAAAACAGTTATCTATATGCAGTATGTCCCTGTCTCAGTTTCATCTAAGCTAAAAATTCCAAGCTAAATAACCCTGTTATCACTGTGCCTTTTGAAACAAACACAAGCGAGGTGCAGTCAGAAAGCCCTAAAATCAGTTTGCCTGTGTGTGTGTGTCTGTGTGTCTGTGTGTGTTATAAAAACCTCAACCGATATTTGGAAAAAAAGCAACGAGGTTCCTAAATCAATTTCCATATCCAGTAAATGGCAAGAAAATGTTTTCCATAAAACATTCCCATTTCCCCAAAGCATTAGACCAATTTAAACTTAACGTTTTATTTTTTATTCTAAGAACAAGAAAAACAGCTAACCCACAGCAAACAAGCAACAGATCAGAAGGATTGGAATGTGAAGCAAAAGCTCTTTCAGTTTAAGTAGGAGTTCAAAGAGATAAAGAAGAGGACACCCCACCAGGCCTGTTCCTCGTCTCCAAAGAACCAAAAGAGGAAGTAAAATGTAGAAATATATATAGAGAGACTGAAAGAACAGCAAATACAGCAAATACAGATCTCAACATCACTTTCCAGAAAGGTTAGTCAAGTAGTTACCTGGGCTGGGAGCTCAAACATGGATTTCAATAATAGCACATATATTATATAAACCATGACTAAACCTGCAATACCTTAAAACATAATATACTAGTTTTGGGTAGTTTTTGGGGATCTTCAAAATGCATAATGCTATGGACATGTGTGTATAGGGCAGAACATCTCCTAGGTTTTGGTATTATTTCCTCTGTCAGACATCAGTTTCTGTAGGTACTTCTTGTGATCAGTCTCCTACTAGCACTTCGAGTCCCCCTTCCCATCTTCTCTAGGCTTCAAATCAAGATTTTTAGGTGTTCTAGATAAGAGAGATAAGAGATAAGATATACCTTTATTAGTCCCACAAGTGGACAATGTGCTTCATTGCAGCAGAAAGTGGGCAGTACAAAGTTGAGAACAGCAAAAATAAAAAAAAACAATAGAATAGAATAAAATACTATACTAACAGTACAGTATAAAATGTACACTATACAATCGAGTATGGACATCTGTATTGTAAAATATTTACATATATGTATATGTAAACTATATGTAGACTTAGGCTAGTTGTATGTATGTAAACAATGAGTATATATATATATATATATATATATATATATATATATATATATATACACAAACACACAG
>JBBPCX010000002.1:3519913-3535918 GCA_037974365.1 Hydrocynus forskahlii
CCTTCGCCTGGGAGCAGAGCTCCCGACAGGTCGGCCCCCACTGCAGGATCTTCTCCTGCCGCCAGGAGACGAGAGGGTCGTGGAGTTTGAGCCAATGATGGGAGGACCGGACAGAGTAGTGAGGAGAAACCGAAGGTGTTCATGGTGGTCCTCGATGAACAGGTGAGTGAGACGGGTGCATCTGGTGATGGGCCTGTTGGATAGGGACTGACCGTCAATGGCAGTGATGTGGACAGGCGGAGTTAGCACCTCAGATCGGATCCCCAGCCGGGCAGCAAAAGCCTGATCGATGAAGTCGCCCGCCGCCCCCGAGTCGACGAAGGCGGGGGCCATGATCCGTTGGTGGCCTAGCTGGAGACCTACCTGGATGGTGAGGAGCAAAATGGTCGGTAGGCAGGATGTGGCGACCTGCAGACCAGGTGAATTCCTCCCCCTATTCACCTGGTCTGACCGGATGCAGAGAGGGTGGCGTCGGGAATCCGGGTCCTTGGCGCTGGTCGAGGGAAGGTGGCGAGCCGCTGGTCGATGCGCAGGGCCAGCTGGATGAGCTCCTCGAGGGTAGATGGAATCTCCCGACCAGCCAGCTCGTTCTGCAGGCGGCTGGCGAGGCCCTTGTAGTAGGCGGTGTGGCTCCACGCCGTCTGGACCGCGAGGGTCCAGAACTCCGCGGTATACTTACTAACGCTGGTGGAGGTGATAAAGCTGGGAGTCCACTACCACCTCACTGTCTGGGTGCTGGAAGGCAGCCTTGAGCTGCTGGGAGAAGGTTTCGTAGGACTGGGCCGCGGTGTCCCACTCGGCTGCCTGCCCGGCAAGGAGGGACGTGAGGAGGGCGAACTGGCTTTGCTCGGTGGGGTAGCGGCTTGGCTGCAATTGAAAAAGCAAAGACAGGTGAGTCAAGAACACCTCACATTTTCCAGTGAGCCCGTCCCATTTGTCGAGGAGGGCTATCTTAGGAAGGTTAGATGGCTGAGGCTGAGAGGGAGCGGGGAGTGGTTGGACCGCCGGCTGGGGTGCCGACTCAGCAGGACGCGCCACGTGGACCTGCCGCAGTGACCACCCTCCATGTGGAGACCCGCGACCTCCTGCTTCAGATTCACATTCTCGACGGCCTGCTGAGTTACAGTGTCCCAAACATGTGCGAGATCCACTGGGCTCACTTCAGACCCAGACATTCTCACATACACACACTCTCACATACACACACACTAACACACACACACCCACACACACACACACACACACACACATATATATATATATATATATATATATGTGTGTGTGTGTGTGTGTGTGTGTGTGTGTGTTAGTGTGTGTGTATGTGAGAGTGTGTGTATTTGTGTGTGGAACAAATTTGGTTTACTCACGTTCTCTATTTAAAGAAAGCTTAATTTCTATCAATCCCCCAGGCAAAAACCGATGCTCAGCAAACTACAGACCTTTAAAATAGGTAACGATGCAGTCAGAGAGCTTCGCTTCCTTCTGTATGGACCTGTTGGAGCAGGAAAATCCAGCACCATAAACACCATCAAATCCATTTTTGAAGGACGTCAGTTCATCAACTGCCTGAGTGCAGCAGGGTCTTCCAAGAGTCAAACCATATATGTGAGTACACTTATAATGATTTTCAGTGTCTATAACTTTTTTCAATGGCTTAGAATGGGGATAATTGAGTATAAGAAGATACAATTTTATATTTGACACACATATTTTAATTGCATATTCCAGTCAAACAGTGTTATGGAGTCAATTGTGAATGATCTAATGTGATTATGAACAAAAATAATTTAGCAATTTAGCAGACACCAATAGGTTCAGTACAGAGTCTTGATATCAGGCTTTGTTTTAAGCAAACCGGTGTACCAGCCAAGTCTTATGTTCAAAATATAATCAAACAAAGAATCAAAACTTACAAAATCTGTCAACCCCAATACAAATAATAAAACTCTAAAACACATTTCATTTAAAGATTTGTAACTAGATGATTATTAACCTAAATAACATTTAATGTTCAAAGAAAAGTCAAATTCTCAGTCTGATCAGAGAAGAGACAGACCAGACCTACCTCTTCTCAAAGATTGAAGACATGCATCCAGTCTCATCTCGGTTTTAGCACCTAAGTGGCCATCATAATGGCTGAGACCCTCAGTCTCCTAGAATGGAGACTGAAGATCTACCTTTTCACTGAGAACCCAGCTATATGTTCATGTTATAAACATAACTACACACACTTTGTCATCAAAAAATTGTCATGCATGTCTTCTGCGTAGGATCCCTCTGGTAGAATATTAGCAGTCTTGCAGCTCTTGATATAAATATAGGTTTACAGATGTGAGAGATGTGATTTCTTGTGGACTACAAAGCCCTCATGTACACTGCTCTGGATAAAAGCGTCTGCCAAATGTTGTAAATATAAATGATCAGGACTGAGTGGGCCAGGATCCTTTGAAGGTTTGGTTTATATTGATCATTTCACTTAATATTTGAGTTTGGAATGCATTTATGCATTTGACATGTTTTCTTCATTTTATTTGTGGTGCCATACCAGTATTACCAGTTTGATTATGAATACATATTTTTTGCAATTTCTTTCAGTATCAGAAATTCTCATTGGCGCAGAAAGATCTGTTTCCTTTTGCCTTCAATGACATCATGGGTGTAGAAGAAGAAACTTGTAAGGGGGTATGCACTGAAGACATCATCAGTGCTTTAAAAGGACACGTGAAAGAGGGCCACATGGTAAGTCACCAGGTCAAGAAATGACAGTGGACTGAAAGGTTTAGAAAAGGACAGAGATCTTACCTTGCTATTTTTCCTCTCTAGTTCATACCTGGACATCCACTACGTGAAGGAAACTTTTATTACCGTGAAAATCCCACCCTGGGGGACAAGATACACTGCCTGGTGAACATTATACCTGCTGACAAGCTTGCACTGATTAAAGAAGACTTCATCCAAAAAATGAAGGCAGTCAGAGAGAAAGCAAGCGAAATGGGTGAGTTGGCTCATTAAGGATAAGTATGCATGCGCGGGATAAATGCGCGGCAGTTATAAGCTTACCTAGTTTCAGTAACTTCATACTGTATCTCGAATTACCACAACTCAGGGAAGGAAAACCTTAAAAAGAAAAACAATTTAATGTTAAACTTTTTTTAATAAAAAAAAAAGTTTTAAAATTAAAAGTGTGTGCTATATGTGAGCTAAACCTTTTAGCCATACAGTTTTTGACAAACATGAAGCTAGAAAGAGCATAAAAGAGCGTAAAATTATTGGGAGTTACGTTCCAAGAGCACTGGCAAAAACGCACATATGTGATGTGGGAAAAAAATGCCTATAAATCCAATTTTCAGTCTAAACCCTAAATATGCCCCCAAAACACTTTCAATTCATTTAAAACTCAGCTTAATATTTAATATTTAGACTCGAGATGCATGTGGGAAACTGTTCTGATGTGGGAATGCTGGACTGTGTCTGCCAGAGATGCGTCACCATCCTATGATACATTTTCGTGTATGGTTTCTTTGTGTTCTCTCGACAGTACTAAAAATATAAAGATTTACAGGAAATTTAGCTGAATTCACATTAACATTTATGTTAGAAAATTTGTAAATTACATTTCATATTACCATAAAAAAAGAAAAGAAAAAAGCAGAGGATATCTGTGGTTTCCACGAATTCACAGGGGTTTCCTCGAACAATTATTAGTTTGGTTCTAAGAAACATCGACAAACAACTGAGGCCACGACCTCTGACTTTGCAGGGGATATACTGTTTTGAGGCAATGGAGCGAGAAAAGGCTTGCCAAGAAGGGAGGTCAGTGGCACTCCTTGATCAGTGGAAAAACAAATTAAATGAAGAACAATTTTAAATTATTGCATTCAGTAAAGCAAAACACACAAGGCCAATCTGAACTTTTGCACAAGATGGCTTTTTGAGGAGGCTCAGGATCAAAGCATATCACTCTAAAGTGGGTGGTAGAACTGGGGAAATTGACAGCAGAGGTGAGGATAACATGGATAGTGAGGTGGAAGATTTTTAATTTTTTGAGCGCCAATTAATTCATGTAGGTATTCATTGGAGTATTAGAACAAGATGATTATGTCAACCCCTGTTTATAACCAATGTAGATATGTGAATGTGACCATGGGTTAACCATTCAAATGGGATAACTTGCAAGCCAAAAAGTAAGTATTAAAAAAATATGATTCAAGAAACCAATATGATTTGTCCTGCAGCATGAAGGAAATGTGCTTCTCTTGCGTTTTGCCTCTCTATGGGTCAGGTCTCCCGCAAGTTGTTTTGCTGACAAGAGTGGACCATGAATGCCCAATTACAAAGGCTAATCTGCGAAACGTCTACAAAAGCAAGAAGATCAGGAACAAAGTGAGTACCTTAACTAGCATGAGCTTGTGTGGGTGCCTATGAAGAGATTCTCAGTTGGTGCACTGTGATTGACCAATTAATAATTGTCTTTGTCTACATATCCAGGTACGCGAATGCAGTAATGTACTGGGTGTCCCAGCAAACTGCATCTTTCCTGTGAGTAACTATCATGAGGAGACAGGAATCAATGACAACATCAACTGCCTGATGCTGGATGGCTTAACCCAGATGGTAGACTGGGCTAATGATTACGTGGTCCAATGTTCTAGCACAGAAACTCATGTAGAATGAGGAAAATAGACATAACAGTTAAGTCGAAGGAATCAGGTGTCATGAATGGATATGAATGTGCATAATAGACCAAGAATAAGCCTTTTAATGGAAAAAAAATGTACTACTGAGGATATAAGAGCCCTGGATCTATCTAGAATTTGATGACAAAATCGTAACTTTATAAAACACATATATTAGAATTGGACCAACATTTCTAATGCTAACTGGGTAGTCCCAATTTCTACAATTTAATAAATGTTTATTTCTATATTGGCAGACATCTACATGAAAAATATTGGTGCATAAATCCCATTCCTGTATTGCTGGTGGTGGTGGCTCAGTGGGTAGGATACTTGCCTCTGGACCAAGAGGTCATGGGTTCGAATCCTACCTTCAGCACCACCACTGGGTTCCTGAGCAAGACCCTTAACCTCAAGTTGCTCCAGGGAGACTGTCCCCTATAGTTAGGGAATGGAAGTCGCTTTGGACAAAAGCGTCTCGTAAATGTCAATTTAAGGTCACTTTTTTCTCAGAAGCATTTCTTAGATGCCAATGCGGCAAAAGTTGCTGATAGCTCCACTTTACTCTTTTGCTCAAGATCTGTCCATGTAAAGTATTTGCGGGGAAATGAAAAATTGTACTTATGCAAACATGAGACGTAGATTGCACAACATTAAACGATTAAATCCATTATTGATTCCTGTTGTTAGTGAACGATTATTTATATACAAATAATAATGTTGAAAAAGATTACCAGATTGTAAAGGGTTTATATTTGGTTTATTGTGTGCATTAGAAAACATGTTTTATGTGTATGCATCCCTGGAGCTTTGCCATTAAATATTCTTAAGCATATTCCTGTGTGGTATGATTCATAATGCTGCAATCACTGGAAATGGTATGGTTATGTTGTTGGATTTGAATTGCCCAACGATATTTTTGCATAGTCAAATAAGTGCAGTTGCCATTTTAGTTTTTAAGTTTTAATGCTAATTGTTTGTAAGATGCCTAAAGTGTTTTTTCATCCAAGATTTGTGTTATCCAAGTAGCAGAGCATTATGCAAAACACAGCAACAATAACAACAAAACTTGTCCTGGATCACTGCAGCATGCAAGATTTCCCTCAGATTAATGATAAGAAAGGTAAGAAAGAAGCCAGCAGCAGCCTGAAAAGTTGCAGGCCATACAGCACGCACACCACCATAACACTGAGAACAATAAGTAACAAACCCTTCTTCTCCCAACCACCCACCAAAAAAAAACAAAAAAACAATAAAATGAAATAATACATCCAGTTTTACTGTACATCTTTATCTTTAGTGTTGTTATATATTTATATTCCTTAAATAAGAAGAACCAGCAGTTGCCCACATCTCAAATGTAACTAAATCTAAGCCTTAGTGGACCAACGAGAATCTCCAAACTCTTGCTTCTGGCTACAAAGAAGAAAAACATTACTGGCCTCAGAGACGAGACTTTTCAAAAAGTTTAATGCAGAACACATTTGTTCAAGGCTGTCATATTTACTTTTATGTCTTTATGTTTTTTGGTAATCTAAATATCTTGCTTAATTGACACCATGATAAGTTGCTCAAATATCTCATAAAGCTCTGTTTCACAAATTATCTTGTGCATTGTTTTGAGGAATTAATCTCAAACTTAATTTGCCCTTTAATACACTTTATGACTGAAAGTACGTGGACTAATAATTGATATGTCATACCCAACAGGTGTATAAAATCAAGCAGATTGTGACACAGTCTCCACAGACAAATACGTCAGACTGAAGAGCTTGGTGACTGCTCTGTGAGATCTGATCTTGTAAGTATTCAGAAATGGAAGTGTCAAAGAGCAAAATCAGCTCAGCCATGAAGCTACAGACTATCCAAACTCACACAACAATCTCTTCTTGCTGAAGACATTTGCAGCTCTCACTACTGAGTTCCAAATCATCTCTGGAGAAAACATCAGTAAGGAGTGTGCTTGAGGAGCACGCAAGTCTAAGATTACTATAGGCAATGTCAAGCGTAGGTGGGAGTGGGATAAACAAGTTGCACCTGGAGTAGTGGAAATATTTACTCTAGAATAGTGAATCATGCTTCACTTTCTGTTGGCTTGATGGATGAATCTGAATTTGGTGGATGTCTTGAGAATGCTACCTAACTGAATTCATAGTTCCAACAGTAAAGTTTTCTAGAGGAATAATGGGAGGAACTGCAGTGGCCTGAACAAACTCTTTACTTCAACCTAACTGAACACTTTTGGTTTTAAATTGGAACACTGGATGTGAGCAAGGTCTTCATGTCCAACATTTGCCTCATCTTACAAATGCTCCTTTGACTGACAGGGCACACATTCCCACAGATACACTGGATGGGACTCAATATCCATGGATTTGGAATGGAGTGTCCAATAAGCTCATTTGGTGTGATGCTCAGGTGTCCACATACTTTTGGCCACATAGTGTATATCTGATGTGGTTATTATACAAGTACTGCAGTCATGGTAATGTAATTTCCTAATTTTAATGACCTATTTTATTTATATCACATACAGTCAGCTATACCTGGAGGCTCAAACCAAATCAGCTTTAAACATGCATAGTGGATTTCAGAATGGACTTCTTGTCAGGCCCTTGAGCAGACTGATGATGCTCCTGCTATGGGGGACTACCAAGCTTTTGAAGGTGTGAGAACAAAGGAGATTCAGAGGAAGCTAGACAAATGTAGTACACCTAGATCTTGTGTAGGTAGACACATTCCTAATGCAAGATAGTGAGTCACCATTAGAATTCAATCAAGCTTGATGAACGACAACAATTCAGAAGAACAGATTATGAACAGCACTAATAACTAGGAGATCTTTTGTCTCTCCTTGAACTCACTATGTCCTTCCTATAGTTTAGAGGTTAGCCTGGACACATAATCAATGTCATTAATCCTCTACATTGGCAGAGCTAAAGATGGACTCTTATGTCTTAAAGGTATAATTCACCCAAAGCATAATATGGATGAAAATGAATGGAAACCTAATAGGGTCAATAAGCGTGATCGAATTTCCTAAGTGTTAACTGCTATTGGTCTAGGTATCTAAAAGCATTGGTTAAAGGAGTGGGAACCATTTCTCCACAAAAGCAAAAACAAAATTCTCTGTATGGATTTCAGCTGGGAGCTCTGGTATCTCCCACAGTCCAAAGACATGCACATCAGGTAGACTAGAGATGCTAAACTGCCACTAGATGTGACTGTGTTTGTTTGTATGTCATCCATGTGATGGACTGGAACCTGTCCAAGGTGTTTCTCAACCTTTTGCCCTTTGAGTGCGAGACCTTAGTTATGATAAGCAACTCTAAGGCCTCGTCCACATGGACGTTTGAATCTTGGATAAATGAACGCGCTCTGAACGCCATATGTGTTTTTGTAGCGTTTTGTATCTGCACTTGATTGGCGTTACACTGGCGTTTGGCCGACACTGTTTAACGCCAGCCTGCAGCCCAATGTGTAGTTTCGTGTATTCACCTGTGGGGGCAGTAATTATTCTCTCCAGATTGTTTAAGTGTTGGGATTTGTAGTTTTACATTTACCTTCAAAACTTGATTTGTCGCGGTTCCCAGAACAATTGAATCATGGGACATATTCAGTACTCCAGAACGTCAACCAAACGCCATGTAAACGCAGTTTTGGCGTTTTCTTCGCATTCGTCAGAATTTTGGCAGAAATTGACACCGAGAAAACGTTGCGTCCAGCGTTTTTTTGACGCCACACGGACGCGCAGCTGACCGAGCACCGGGGCTGAATGCTCATGTGGACGCTTCAATATATGCTCCAATGAGCAGAAAAACCTGGCGCCACGAACGCCCGAAAAACACCTGATTCAGACGTCCATGTGGACGAGGCCTAATAACGAATGAATGGAGAAAACATATGTGCCAAAACCTTTGCACAAGTAATATTTCACGTTAAGTTAACAAGTAATTCTTGTATTACTCACAGTTATCTGGCCAGCATTTGTGCAGATTCTCCTTCAGGCCACGAAAGTAATGACAGTGTAGCTAAGCATAAACAAGGAAAACATGTCGGTTCAAACTGTTCTGTAACTTTTTATGAAAAGAATCATCAAAATCACACTGTAGACATCGTGGAAATATACTAAAAACCTGAAGTAATTTTGACCTTATTTCAAAGGCCTCAATGCAATCACTTTACAAAAAATGGTTTTAAAATGGTTTAAAATAAATGTATTATTGGTTATTAAGGTAAATAATTATATGAATACATATGAAAGGCAACAGTGAGCTGTTTTGTGGTTGTTGGATGTTGCGTGTGCTGCACTCGAAGACTCGGAGAGGGGGTGTTAAATTTAGACCTTAAATTTAGACCCATTCGGCCCGCCCCTGGTCTAGATAAATGGTATAGATGAATGTAGTAACAGGTCACTATGTTTTAAAAATGTTTAACAATGAGTTTAAACTCTTTATAACTGAACTGACACCATTAAACTATATTGCAGTAATTGTGTTGATATTAAATTACCTTTTACAATAAACCCCTCTGCCTGCAGGGTCATGGTACGCTGGTTCAGCTGAATTGTTAACAAACAGCTGTCAAATGATATTTTTTTTTCATTTGGATCAAATATTTAGGAATACTAGTGATAACATCATAATTGCACTGTGATGGACTGGTGACATGTCCAAGCTGTTCCTGCGCCTTTCGGCCAATGGGCGCTGGGATGTGAAGGCACTTCAGATAAGTGCATTTGTAATTACGCGTTCATCCCATAAAACACGTCGTCTATGATATATTTAGTGTTCTAATACTTCATAGATACAAAGAACACACACACATAGACAAGAGCGTAAAGCTCTTCAAAGGCAATTCCAGCACATCAATATTGCTCTATTGAATAGACAAGACATGCCCGCGAGCGAGATCGATGCTCATGCATTTCTCTCCTTTTTCACCTCTGTTTTTCCCCTTCATTCTCGTCTTTCGGCTCAGCATCTGTCAAAGTGTTTACAAGGCTCAGCTTGTTTTGCAGAATAAATGGCTTATACTCTGTGTGCATATGTGGCAGAGCAAGGGGGAGAGAGAGAGAGAGAGAGAGAGAGAGAGAGAGAGAGAGAGAGAGGCAGCAGGGCACTTTATTGATGAGAATATTCTGTTATGCTATTGGTGAGGTGGGTTCAATATTCCTGTGCATGGCCATACATGGGTATTTTGCATCAAAAGGAATAAAGTTAGACAGTGTGCAAGCAGACACACTTCAATCTTTCACACATTTCACTGGTTATACATTTTGAGACTTTACCCTAAAAATACCAGCTATTTCTACCATTTAGTCTGTCGCTATAAAAAAAATACTTAAGTGCTGTTGTATTTATTTTCATATGAGCAATATTTTGGCTGGCATTTGTTGAGCATTTTAGCAGGTGGTGAAATCATGAGTGCAGACCTTATCTGTGGTGAGCACGGCCTTGGATGCTCATCTGGGCTCTTTTGCGACTTCCTGAATGTTGGATCTTGGTGGAATTCAGTAGGATGACCCCTCCTGGGAAGATTCAACTGTTACACTGAAGAAAATGGCTCTTACTTTGGTTCACAGGAATCCCAGAGTCTTGAAGATTTCTTTAAACCCCCTTTCCAGATATATTTCAATAACATTCTTCATGTAACAAGTTTGTTTTCCTTTTCTTTCTGTAAATACAGCGTAATTTTCTGCTTATCAAGACCTTTTTAAGAACTTCACATTCCTGAAAGAGTTCTATTTAAGTGATGTTTACACTGATAGTGGCTGGAAGTAATCAAGCCTGGTTTGTCTTATCTAATACATCTTAATTATCAACTAGATGTGGTTGATTGGTCAATTGAGGAAGTTTGGGGAGAGGGGCAATTTGTATAATCGTGTATATACATATATAACTAGTTTATTTAAAATACAGGGAAATATATATTATTTGTACAAATAGTAATAATACAATAATTAAAAGACAGAGCACATCACTACATTAAAAAAATAAAATGTATAAAAGTTTGGCTTTATTTCATATGAAGGCAAGATCAATAATATGTGGGAAGTTTGCACACAAAGTTATGCAACATTTATCGTAAATGTTCTTTTTTGCTTGGGATTTTAACATTTTATGGCACAACATTACGTTTGAGAGATTGAAATTCAACATGCGCATCTCTTTCATGCAAACACATAAACACCCATCCCGACCAGGCCCTCTCTTAGGAAGATTTCCTGATTGGATCCTTTTTCCGGCTGTTCTGACCTCGGAGTCGAATCATTTCATTCCTCATTACCTTTAAGATACTGTCGTCTAAAATATTGCCTCTTTTTCATGCTGTCAACACGTTTGTCCCACACTTCTCTCAAAACCGCTGGGATTTGGGGGGCTTAGGTTCATAAAGGTATAATACCGAACTGTAAACAGACCAGAAGAAGATGATTCTTACAAGAAAATGTTATAATTCCATAAACATTAGAATAAAATTAGCATAATTAAAAAGTCATTTCCATGTTTATCGTAAGTCTCCGTCTGATGCATGGCATCTCCTGGAATATTCATGTTAAAGTCAGCATGCCACTCAAAACGTCTTTGACTGTCTGGGGTGTTATTAAGCTAATTAACTAACTAAAAGCCCAGCTAATCTCTGCAATCTGCACCACCATGGCGAGCCTGGTCTCCGTCCAGCATCGCCATTTGCTCTGGCAGGGGTCTTTCCGCAGGGGCTGGGTTCAACCGCCCCGCAGATGCTTGTTTGAATTCAGTGTGAAATTTGAACCTCTTCCGAAGGTCTTAAGCCTGTGGTGCCAATCGCAGGGCTGGACACTCCGATGCACTACATTAGGGACGCGCAATGCATCATCTTCGGCCTGAGACCAAGATACCGTGCCCACCTCGTCTGACTTTCTCTAATCCAAGAAAGAAAGGCAGCACACTTCCTACTGCACTGCCAGATCAGAGGTGGAGAAGAGCAGGAGGGGAAGGCAAGGAGAAAAAAAGGGTGAGAAAGAAGTAGAAGCAACAGTGGCCTGATTTCGTCATATTGTGTGCTCCTTACAGACGTGCCTGGTGTGGAGAAAAGGGCTAGACTTTTATTTTCCTGTTCTGTTTTCAGTCTGTCACATGGCAAACTCTTGGAATAGACTCAAAGGCATCACTCCTCCATATGTGCCCATATAGATATGGCTCCACATAATAGAAACCCATTCAGTAAGATTATAGAAACATATGCATGGGTTCAAATCATCAAATAAATTGTAATTGTACTTTAATATGTGTTGTCCTCATTCAGAATGTGCCCTATTTTACTCAGAAAATTATATTTTGTATTCATTGATATTGTGATGTCACAACTGAAAAAAGAG
This sequence comes from Hydrocynus forskahlii, assembly GCA_037974365.1. Classification (NCBI taxonomy): domain Eukaryota; kingdom Metazoa; phylum Chordata; class Actinopteri; order Characiformes; family Alestidae; genus Hydrocynus; species Hydrocynus forskahlii. The sequence goes on from JBBPCX010000002.1 coordinate 3,531,947, forward strand.
GAATTCCTGTATTACTGTAAGGGGATAAAAGTGACTCTTTTTGGTTCCTGAACCTGTACAAACATAAGAGGGCTTCAGGGAAAAATAATACTTAAAAATGAAGTACAGAATGGGAAAGAAGTACGATAAAGTGAAGTATAGGATATGGACCCGTTAACCCTTTGATTGCCCCTCGTTAAAGAGTCCAGGCACGTGCATGGTTGAAAATCACAGTCTAATATCAAGCCTCCCATAATTTGCTTTGCATTTGTTACCCAGTGGGTTTGCTTCATTAGCTGCAGACATTTGCTGCTGATGAAGTTGGCCGATATTGCGCCACGCCCACCGTGAAGGACTTTGCATTCAAGCGAAGGTGGAGAAAACAAGGCTACGTTAATGAATTCATAGTCCACTACACGTTTTGACGTAAACCATTTAGCTCTGTATTGATTAGACCCTCCAGCACTGAAAGTTTCATTTTTCCGTAAAGGGTGTGTGTGTGTGTGTGTGTGTGTGTGTGTGTGTGTGTGTGTGTGTGGGCGTATGCATGAGTTTGTGTGTAGGGCAATGAGCCTTAATGAAATTGCTTAATGATTTCCTTCTATCTGGAGTTGGCCTGAAACAGCTGGCTACTGGCTGTTTCATTTCCACTGAGAGTGCAGCCGTCATTAGAAACTACAATTACATGCAATTACCTCCTTCTTCAGGGGGGGAATGAAGGACCAAAATAATGCAAGTACTACTTTATTGTATGGTAGGAGTGAGTGGCAAGGTTCTTCGGGTTGAGATGTGAAGCTGACGAGGAAATCTCAACAGGCAATGACCTCTCTGGACCCCTGACATTCGATAAGACTCTGGATATTGGTCTGCAGGACAGGCAGCTGCCCCTGAGTTGATATATTCATCCCCTTTGTGTCACTAGTTTGCTGTCCTGCAAGGTGGACTTACTCGACTCCTGGTCATTTCATGCACCTTGTACTTGGAGCATATCCAGTTAAAATTTCAGCTCTAATTTATATTAAGTGGCTGTAATAAAGCTACCAATGAAGGTCGAACGGGAAGCAGTGTGTGGAGACGGTTCCATGCTCAAGGGAACCTCAGTGATGACACCAGCAGTGCTACTAGGCTAAACTACTAGGCCACCAGCTGCCCCAAAAACTATTGACCCATAACTATTAGCTGTGTTATTACAGATTGAAATTATGCAGTAACAATACTGCCGTGCAAAGGCAAAAAACTGTAACGTCAGTTTTGGGTGAAAATGAGTTATTACCATTTTTGGAACAATGGACATCAGTTTTATCATGTAGAAAAATATCTTGAGTCAATTTTGTCGTTTTCTGGTAAAAATGAGATGTTGTTTTCGCCGTAACTTCCAAAAACAGAGGGAAAACCAAGACAGAATCCCGTAACATCAGTTGCGGTCTTTTAGCTTTGTGCCGCTGCACTCTAGAACACTGGAATTACGTTACAACGAAGTTAAGGCATTCTGCCTTTGTTTCACCAAGCACCAAAGTAAAGATACTGTTTGCCGCACTGAAGTTACGATGTTATGCCTAGTGTATGTATTGTATGTAACTGAAGCACTTTTCCCACACACATCAACTTCAATAAAGTGAAAAGAAAATTGTCGCAGTGGTTATTTTTCTATCTAGCCTTAAGAATGGCTCTTTCTCGAGGGAAAATGATGGTGGAGTTGGCATTGAAACGCAAACACCAAGATCATTGTATGGATGATATGGATACATGAAAAAAATATATTTGACACACAAAACACAACTGTTCCTGACCCACAAACTATAGCCTACACATGATAGATGGTGTGCCAGCTGCAAGACACCATAAATCAAAGCCTGGATACTATTAACTAGTAGTACAAGTTTTCTCGTGTCTAGGGCTGCAACAGTCGAATATTTTTGGAATCGAGTATTCTGTCAATTTTTTCATCAATTAATCGAGTAATCGGATAACTCATACCTTTGTGTTTTTAAACAACTATATCAATAGTGTGTTATGCAACATGAAAGGTCTCTTAAAATGAGCAAGCTATTTTCTGTTATTCCTCACAAAAAAAGGTTTTTATTCAAATTCAACACTTTTATTAGCTCAAACTTAAAAACATTCGGTGTATTGGCTCCAGAACTAAGCCCACATAATGAACCGTGAACCATTTATGATGGACATGAAAAAAACGTTTAAGTACAACTTCACAAACATAGGTTAGCCTATTTATCCTTAAATTTATCTTAATAAAAAAAGGAAAAAGGGGTGTACCCCCTGCAATAGCCTGTCTGAGAATAAAGAATGAATAACAAAAAGTATAAAGGTACAAAATAGCAAAAAAAATAAATAATAATAATTCAAGTATTACTAATCCAGTTTAAACAGTACAGTTCAGTTTCCAGCTGTATCCAGATGAGGCCGGTCGGTAGAGTAGAATGCAATGCTGTACCGAAAGCATCCTCACGTGAACTGTACTTCTCCACGTGGCTCGGAGCCTCTACAAGGTGACGTGTTTTTACGAGTGCTAACTGATATGAATGCTAGCGCTTGTTAGAACGTGCAGTATCTGTAATTATTTGTAGGCTGTGTTATGAGACGAGGCAGAACAAGTAGCAAGAGGGCAAATCTGACTCCTCATCTCTCCCTCCCTCGCGTGCACACACTCACACAGATGCACGCATGCATGCACACACTGAAATGTTACATCTCAAAATACGCCTTCCCCATACATAAGGTAGTTATATGTACTGTTGTGGAAGGCCGGGTCTGTTTTACCGTGTATACACTGCACTACGTTGTCCGCCTTACGCATTGTAAAATGGTCCCACACTTTAGACACTTTCTGCCGTTTACGCACACTGGGATCTTCATTTTCCGCCATTTCCATAGAGAGCAAAATAAACGCGTTGTCTTAAATCTTTGAAATGCGCGTCAGTTACAACAGTCCGTGTGAAACAATGATACCGGTGCTGCGCAGTGTCTACACAGTGGGAGTGTTATGATAGCAGAGACATTTTAGATAGATGGACTTTGGTGACATAAATTAAACGAACATTTTTTGTGATCTAATTATTCGAGCTACCCGAATGATCGTTTCAGCCCTACTCGTGTCATACAGGGTGGCTAGCTGCCTGCCAATCTGACACTCCACTCACTGACAGAAAACAACGCGAGTAGCGCGGGGGACGCCTAACGATACACCTCCCCGGCAAGGAGAAAACATTTACACCACGCACACAAACCGGCCCAGCAGATATAACCTAGATCGCTGCTTACCTTCTCTTGAAATCTGGTCAAAATGCATGGAAAACAACATCCACTGAGAAGACAATCCATCATCCATTGACAATCCATTGTTTAAAGCCCATTCGCAATATAAATGTGCCGGTTAGCTCATAGAGACTAGTTCCTTACAACATCAGCAGAATTGCATTTTAAAGACAGCAGTGTTGAATTAAACATTTTCGGTTGGTATAGATCAGGATTTAGACTTGGAAAATCTGGGGTTTTTGAGTAATTATTCTGTTCAGTGTGTACATCATCTGCATGTGGTACAAGCATATTTGTTTTCTCAGAAAAGGGTAAATGGTATTTGACAAAGGGTGTCTACATATTCCTGGCACCGCCATATCAGACCTGTCAAATGTACGAAATACAGGTGGAGAAATACAGCTCAGCCCAGCATTCATTCTCATTATTTTTTATTTTGTAATATTTTTCTATTTATGTAATATTAAGCCCTACTAGACAGAACTCACTAAATGTTATTTTAAGGCTACAATTGTTATCATAGAAATGTTTGTATAGAGTGATAAAAGTCCAAATGGTCAATAAATTATAAGGTAAGATATTTTGCCTTTGTATGACCCATTATTGTTTTGCAGAAACGCAAAGGCAGAATACAGTAACTTCCGAATAAGGGTCAAAGGTCAAGTTTGAGCTTAACATTTTTTATGTAGATAAATGTATTCATTATGACAACTACTTGGC
>JBBPCX010000002.1:3538031-3564973 GCA_037974365.1 Hydrocynus forskahlii
TTTAATAAGAATATTTCATTCATTCAGATCTAGGATGTCTTATTTTTGTGTTCCCTTTATTTTTTTGAGCAGTGTACATAAGACTGCATATGTGCAGACAGGACAACATACACAGTGGAAAGAGAGCAAGAAAAACACAAGAGCAACACATCAACAGAGCAACACAGCATTTAGTGCAGTCAGCACTTGAATGAATATGATGTTATGACATGCTGTATTTTAGCAGTGTAGGTGTTAAAAATGTAGAATAGAAGTAGAACAGCGAGTCAATCGGTACCGGGCCGCACAGAAAGACAGAATAGAAAATATTTTATTGATTGTTTAAAATCTTTTATTCTGAAAAATAAAAACACTTGTGATATGGTACATTGAAAAATTAGCCCACAATCTAGCAAAAATTTGTAAAAAAACAAACACACTATACCGATCCATTAAAAATATTGTTTTACATGAAACTGGTCTCTGCTTCAGACCATAGGAGGACTAAAATGGTCAGCAGAGCATCACAACAATAGCTTGTTGACCACCATAACTGGGAATCTTTGAAGCACGAACCACATCGTTTCTTGATCAGTCCATACAGACCATGCAAGCTATCCAAACATAAAGGCCAGTGATTAAAGTCAGTGATGCATGGTCTTAGCAGCCTGTCAGTAGACACATGCATAAAATAGTCTCACAGCATTAGATTTTTGTGTTCTGCTTTGCTGATCTTACTTCAGGAATCCATAAAGCCCCATTTGTGCAGTCAATATTTTACCCACAGAGCAGCTGTAGAAAGACCAAAGTTTAACTAAGGCAGCCTAAAGCTGATCTATTGCTTAAGAGCCTTAAGAGCCTCCGTAGGGTACAGTATGGGTGTTACAGTACTTCCACTTCCATACAATATTTCCAACCAAACTTAACAATACAAATGTGATTCTGTTGAATAACAATGAATTGCATACATCTATTTTTTTGTTAGCTTCCAGAATTTCTCTAAAGGCCTTGAATGTCCTAAGGCTTTCCCTCTGCAATAAAATTATTTTTGCATGTTGTTTCTGTGAGAACAAAACCTTGCATCTCTTATATGGCAACAGGAGATGTAACAAACTTAAATAATTAAGCCATATGTGTCAAGAAAAATATTGTACAGTATTGTATAAGTGCCTTTCAAAACTCTCAAGGTCACTTTACAGAAAAACATACAAATTACATACAAAAGACATGTAAATACATATACACACAGAAGGGCATTTACATACATGTAGATGATAGTGAGTGATAGTGTGAGAAGGTCAGGAGGGGTAGGCAAATCTGAACAGATGAGTTTTGAGTAGAGATCTACATCAAACAAACCCAGGCAGGGTGGTCAGGTTGGGCTCGGCGAAGTCAGCTGGACGCTGCCACGTCACAAGATCATGAACAAGTGGTGAGAGTGCGGACGTTGAACAGCTTCAGGGAGACGCTGCAGTGGCCGGAACCATTGCTAATCCTCCGGGAGAGGCTGGCCAGTACGGTGCATTCCACTACCCGTCCGCCCGACTTTCTGGAGGAGTGACAGCAGGAAGACCACAGGGATGGTATCGAGCTGTCGATTCCATACAGTATTTCCAATCAAACCTGCAAAAAATGCACATTTGATTATGTTGAGTAACAACAAATTGCATACATGTATTTTCTTTTGTTAGCTCCCAGAAATTCTTGAATGAAGACGTTGAATGTCCTGAGGTTTCCCCTCTGCAGTAAAATTATTTTTGCATGTTATTTCTGTGAGAACTAAACCTTGTGTCATGTCTCAGCCAGTGGCCAGTAGAGGCTGCTATTGTGACCACTTTTGTTATGGGACTCTTATTTTGAATAGAGGTATGTTTGTGTTATGAGTCATCCCTTGTCAGCTGTCGTGTGTTTAGTGAAAGTGATTATGTTTAATGATTGGTTTCCGTCTGAGTCTGTTGTGTATTTAAGTTCTTTGTGTTCTTGTCTTAGTTGCTGGTCAACCCTCACATTTTCCCTCATGCTACCTGTTCCTCGTGTGTCTTCTGTTTAAGCATGCTTTTCTTAGGCCCTTGTGCCTTTTTGCTTTTTGTAGAGTCTGTGTGTTTCTGTAAATAAAAATCTATCAATGGCCTTGCCTCACTCTCCGAGCACAGCACAACGTGACACCTTGCATCTCTTATATGGCAACATGAGAAGTAACAAACTTAAATAATTAAGTCATATATGTTAGGCTATTCATCAAGAAAAAATACTGTGCTGTGTTATTATATATGTATATATTTAAAATGATTATATATATAATCAAGATCAAGTTGGGTTAATTTATTTATTTAGCTAGGTGAAGCTGTGGACCAAGCTCAGTCAGCTTCTGGGTGACCGCACAACTACCTCTCCGGATCGGCTGGTCTTTATACTCGGGGGAGAGACACACACAACCAAATACACGACATGGACAATAAAGTTCTCAATGAAACATACTTAAACTTAACACGAGACAGGTGGACTGGTCGTCAGGTACCTAGCAGCCCCACTAACGAGCTAATGAGGCTCAGTGCTCTCACCTGGGTTGCCTAGGCACCGGACGATCACACACACACAACAACACATGATGTCATCAAGACGCGACAGAACTTGGGGACACCTAATTCTCAGGCGACTGTCCCCGCTGGGGGCGTGGCCGCAACGGACTGGACATGACAAGTTTTGGCAATAGTTTTTTATATTTATCTCTGACCTGCTGTTATACAGCATGTTATTTTGTCCAAGAATTGGGGAATTAATTTACAAATTTGAAACACTGAAGAATCCCAAGTAAAACATTGTAAGCCCAGTAGTCACAAACGCCCTTGCCCTAAACTAACCCCATCATGAGTAGGCTGTACTTTAGCCTGGGAGATCTGTGCATCAAAATAGTGCTACGTTACAATAACAAAGGCGAATAGAATAATATAGTACATATTATCTTTAACTTACCTTAAATACTGACTTAAAATTTTATCCCATACTTACATATTAATTCATGCCCTGACATCTCCATATCTCTGGGCTTGGTTGTTTAACCTCTGTTAGCACTCTAGCAAATTCCAAGCAAGTATGAACTGAACTGCATACTCATTTGTTCCACACCTTGCTCTCTCTCTTTCGTCCCTCAGGAACATGACAAGCCTCTGATGGAACATGGAAAGTGCTGCCACTCTTCTCAATTACACTCTTTTGCATAAATCGGCCTTGTATCTTGTCAAAGTAAAGAACAGCCTGCATGACGAGTGAAACGTGTTAATGCAGCAAACAGGAGCATGAAGAGTGAAGCCCACCCAAGAAGATGAGCAGAACAATTTGGACGGCCAGGACGTCGAATGAGCGACGAGTGGGATTCTGGTACTTCTGTGCAGTATTTGGTCAAACAGATCTGTCTTATTTTCTAAATTTATCACAGTTTCATTGACTTTAGTGGCAAATGCTTGACGGACTGTTGGCATCACTGGCATGTACAATGTAATTTAGTGGGTTTTATCACTGCCCTCCACACAGCAGACATGAGTTTCTGTTTCCTCACCCAGGCCAGACCACCACCACAGATTTTCTGCCACAGAAAATCCCAGTCCATTCAGTGCGAAAGGACACATTGCATTGTGAATTTTAGTAAAGACTTAAGCAAGACAAGTCAAGTCAAACATATAATCTATATGTTTGAAATGACAGCATGGCAAACTAACACCTAGAATCTTCAAAAAAAATAAGAGTTATAAGAATGAGGATGATGATGATGATGATGATGATTATTAGTAGTAGTAGTAGTCGTAGTAGTAGTAGTAGCAGTAGTAGTAGTAGCAATAATAAATATAGTAGTTGTAATATATATATATATATATATATATATATATGCATAAATATATATGTACGTATATTATTATAAGTAGTAGTAGTAGTAAAACTGAATACTAATGCAAACACACTCGTGTGTGTGTGTGTGTGTGTGTGTGGGTGTGTGTGTGTGTGTGTGTGTGTGTGTGTGTGTGTGCTTGCTAGATTAGTTCTGTATAAGAGAGTAGAAAGAACAACCAGCTGGCCTGAAACATGGAAAGGGGATTTACACATATACAGCTGGTCTAGAGAGAGTATCGGACCATCATTGCAGCACTAAAATGCTTTTCAACTCTTCAACCGACAGCTTTCAACTCAGAAAGCTTCAACTTTTTGTGTAGCATCTCCTCCTATAGACAGTACAGCTGAAATGTATGTATTTGCCACATTCATGTGGTCTTCAGTTCCATTTGTGCCTGTCTATCTGAACTGAGCTCATAGAGCCACAAATTTATGACTTATTTATCTCTCAGAGCTTCAGGGTCACCTGTGGAGATGCTCATATGCGGGTGAAACGTTCTCCTGCTCATGTTAAAACGTCTGTATTTTCAGCCGTCCGCTCACTATTGAGGACGAGCGCATGAAAGCAACAGACTGAAAATGGGTTCAGTGTCAGTACAGCTTGTCCCAGGCAGAGTGTGCTAAATACGCTGCCCACCCATGGTGGCTCTGTGCAATTACAGAGGGAAGGAAACAGCAGGTGCATGCATCAGAATGCTGACATTTGGCTAAAATTAAAAATAAAAAATAAAACTCTTTTAAAAAGTATGAAAAAGTTTTAAAACATGAAAACTTAAAACTTTAAAACGTTAAAATTAAAATAAATGAAAAACATTAAAAACTATACAAAATAAAGTAAAAAAAATTAGAAGGTTTAATTATGTGTCTATATTCTGTATTTTAACATAACTCAGAGAGAGCCTCTGGCTCTTATGTTGCAACAAAAAAGAAAAAAGAAATTAAAGAAAAGCATGTTTATGGTTTTGCTGCTTGTGCGCGACTTCCTTTACTGGTAACATGCACATGTGCGTGTGTGTGTTTGTGTGTGTGTGTGTGTGTGTGTGTATGAGAGAGAGAGAGAGAGAGAGAGAGAGAGAGATAGAAAGAGAGTCAAACTTTAGCAAAGAAAGCAAAAAAAAACTTTCTTAGAGAAAGGATTTCTTACAGGAAACAGAACAAGTTGGGCCTTTGTGGGCGGGTATGAATGGACTAGAAAGACAAAGCTCAAACTCTGTCCTAAAAAAAAGTCGATTTTTGGGATCCACGTCATTTTTTTATGCTAACAAATGGCCGATTATTTTGGATTTCTTTGGATCTATGAACAGCAGCATTGCCAAAGACATGATTTAAAAGCAAGAACTGATGAAGATGTGGCTGATTTACCTTCAGCCCAAAGCTGCAGATTTTCACACAGCCTGACTCAAGCGTGCTGTGACCAGTCACATATAGTTTAATGTTCCCAAGAATTGTCTTCCATTTGTGCTCATTTTTTAAGCCTACAAAGGGGGAGCTGGTGGCCTAGTGGCTAGAGTGTTGCCCCAGTGATCAGAAGGTTGTGAATTTGAATCCCAGGACTACTAGTGGCACCACTGAGGAACCCTTGAACAGTCCACATGCACTGCTCATTTATGAATGCATTTTTTAATATTAAATAAAGAACAGTTAGTTTGGTTGAAAGCTTTTTGTCAAGTGCTTGAAGTGTTTGCACAAAACAATGAGGGCAGATGTTTAGCCTACAGCTAATTTCAAAAGCCATTTCCAACACAGTCCGTAGGGCTTATTCAAAGTAACACAGCAGATCTGGCCTGGTACATGCAAGAAAATGGCTTTCTCAGCTCCAGTACAAAACAGCTAGTCACTCTTGATGAATACCATGAGGTCCCGTCTCTATCTCGATTTTAGTTGGACCTAATCAAGGACCACTGAGCAAGTATGGAAAAAACATTTTTGAACTTTTAAAAACGTTCTGTGGTAAAAGTTAATTTGTGGTAAAATAACTGTCAGACACCATCTTTATAAAAATAATTTTTACAAAATCTGAAGTCCCAATTTTACAACCAGTTTTAGCATTTGACAGAAGTATCATTGCTTAGTAAATGCTTACAATATGATCTGACAAATTTCTTGCATTCTAAAACATTCCTGTGATCACCTGTGATCATTACAGTCTGATTCCAGTGTCTGCCTGAAGACAATAGCAAAAAAAGCTGCTGTTTATAGTGCTGAATCATAGAAAAGTTTCATGCTTTTTTAATTAAAGTCAATTTAGCATATATGTAATATTTCAAAGTACAGCGTTCACCACCCAGTCCATGCAATACATATATGGACTAAACCACAAACAGCTTCAGATATTCAGAGTCATTCTGGGTTCAGTTTAGCCCCTCCTATTCACACTGTCAGCACTTGGCTGTGTTTGTATTTTATGTGTAAAAATGAATTAATGTTTACTTTGTTTTAGAATTTACATTTTTAGAATTACTACTTTGGGTATGTAAACCCAGGGAGTAAAACCAAAAAGTACAAGAAAGCGTAGGATGTAGGCTCTATAATGTAGAATACTTCTCCCTCTCTCCACACTGGGGGGCTGGTCTGCTGCTGCTGATTTAGCTTCTTTTACATTAGACCACACATGAATAAACAGACCTAATTTCTCCTCTCAACGTGTGTGTGTGTGTTTTCATACATTAGGTTTTGAGAGAATTAAATTAGGTAGTGCTGAGCATGTCCTGCAGCCCTGTGTGCCATTCACTCATTTCATATAATGTAATATTAGTCAGGGGCTAAGAATGAGAGTGCTAGCCAACACCACGGTGTTGGCGAATCATTTTCTGAGCTTTGCATTTTCGGATGTAATCCAGAGACAATTTGAGTCAGCCAGGTTGACTAAAACTAGTCATGGAAAACAAGCCCTTTCAGCCTAGTCATAGAAGATCCATTTTTAAGATGGCTCTGAACAAACTGTAGACATAATAATGACCAGCAGGTGGCCAGAACATCGAGCACTTAGGACAAATGCCCATGCAACCATTTGTCAAAGTGGAACAATGAGCAAGTGAATGAAATGTAAACGCACATGCCTTATCGGGTACCGCCAGAGCCCACCAGTGTGATGTCTCATCAAAAGTTCGTTTATAGCTACACTCTGACCTGGAATAATTGCTGTCCGGGTAATTGTTTTGTCATAATAACTTTTCAGCTAATAAGCTCGTTATTGATTCTTTAAATTGACTTCCCGCCGTGAATCACCCGGGAGCTTTTTTTTTCAGCCAATGATGGCGTCGATAATTCTGAAGGCCCTGCATTAATGGACTGCATTGATTGAAGATATGGTGCAAGGGCTTGGGCTACAGTTTGATTGAGGCTGATGGCGACTTTAGGGAAGTGGGCTGTGCCTAGTGCACTTTTCCTCACCTACCCTCTAGGGAATGGTTGGAAAACTGCTGTCAGATCATCAAGAAAGAAAACAACACACACTATTTTTCTTTCACACTCTTCACCAGTTTGTTAGTCTTTCATGGGGTATTTTGTCTCAGTGTTCCTTGGAGTGGCCTGGTTTTGGCCAAAGGGCTGGTTGTTTAACCATGAAAATTTGAAACGGCAGCTAATTAATAAACTTTTCCCCCATAAAACTGAGCATTGACCTGAAGATGGAAAGTAATCTCATTACTTTTTGACAAGATGTATTTTTGAAAGACCTTTTAGTTCAACTTGAGCCATGAAAAAACTATACTATAATCATACTATACATGAAAAGCATGAAAGAATATTTTGGCTTCAGTATGGCTTTAGGCTTCTTTACAGCTGTGGAAACGAATGCTCTTCTCATCTCCCCTTTGTTTGAAGCCCTACAATAATTGGCCATCACTAAAAATGGCCAGCAATTCCACCTCGGCAGTTCCGCATTAGAGCATGTGTTCATTTCAAACCCTTAAATTAGATTGCTGAAACAGCAGCCGTTCTAGGACCAGCTGTTGTATGAAAGCCTCTTGTCATGAAACTCAAGAACAGAGATTCATTGAGGAGAAGTCGACTGATTGTTCCACAACTGAATCATTGAGGGCTAAATAAAGTCATTTAGAGTGGTTTAATCTGAAATGGTTCATTATATACTTTATAGTGATGGTTATGGGTGTATAGTATGATTATAGTATAGTTTTTTATGAGCTATCCAAAAGCATCAGACAGCGGAGCTTTTAGATGTAGTGTGCTAAATGTGGAAAACATTTAATTGCACCACTTCCCTATTGATTCTCCCACAGGTCATAGACATGCACGCCAGGTGAATTGGGGATTCTAAATTGGCAGTAGGTGTGTGTGAGTGAATGATGTGTGCACACGCCCCGCGCTGGGCCCTGCGCTGGGCTAGTCCCTGGGGTGGGCTAATCCCTGCCCCGCACCCGTAGACCCCGGGATAGGCTCCGGGTACCCACAAGCCTAATAAGCATTAAGAGCTTACAGAAAATGAATGAATGAGTGAAGTCTTCCCGAATGATAGATTAAACAAAGTATGTTTTCTTCAGACATTGTATCCATAAGTGTTCCATATGTTAACTTTCTAAGAGAGAGGCTTTTAAAGCTTTGATGTTTGGTTCCTACGACCACCACTGTGAACAATTTTGACTAATGTGACCTTCCATCAAACCTCTTAAAAAGACAATATTCACATTTTAATGATGCAGAAATTAAACAAACAAATAAACAGTGGAATTGCCCTTAAACTGGCCATTCGACTATGGAACACCAATGACAACCAGTCTTCTCAGCAAAGAGCACTGGTCCAAGTTTTTGCCCTTGATCAAAGGTTAACTTTCAAACAAGACTTTAATTATCTCAAAAATAATAAAAAAAACTCACAAAAACAACAAGAACGAAAAAAATAAGGCTCGCTTTGGGAAAAATATCAGCGACCTGACTTTCAGTCTCCGCCATGAATTGGTGCCTGAGTTTTATTTTTGCCTGACTTTGCTCTTTTGCTGAAGTGGAGCAGAGCAGCCATGGGCGTGAAGTGCAGACAGAGCGTGTTCTGTCCTTGTGGTATTTTAGACACATTTTTCTTTCTTTCTATTTTTTTATTCCCAGCATTTCTTTTGTGGGTTTTTATTTTTATCATCCGTCAACATGAGTGGAGATACAGCCACCTGACGCCTTTTCTGAATGTGCTCTGTCCTTGCACACACAGTCTGAATCCCATGTGGGTCCTGAGGCGAGGACTTGGGGAGGTCGTGAGAGGCTCTGTAGCCTGTTATGGTCTGGCATGAAAAAGCAATGACTTGAAAGGTGCGACCATGCAGCTAATCGGTCTCCAGTGGTGCCCCTGGAGCATGTACAAACTATAGGTCAGACCACCCAATAGTTCCTCAGCCATGGGTCAGAAGAGCTTTTTACACCTATGGCTGGTCTTTTGAGGCCCCTATGCAGAAGCATGAAAGAACTACAGATTCCATACAATGTGGGATAGCAGGACATGACCTCACCAATGTATCTTTGTTAAAAACGTATTTGAGTGAGTTTTGATCAACTGATCCATCAGCTTAGCCACTTGAGCAGCAACCTGAGGACCAAACCTAAAAACTTGCATGATCAGAGCTTGTTTGGCATCTCTTTTGCATTTAAATTTTAAACCTGAGCCAACAGCTGCCATGGATTGCCTTCGTGTCACTTCAGTGGTCTGTTTCTCAGTGCGAAGCTAATGTTTGTTTGGCCCAGTTTGTAGCCAGGCTTCTGAAAGATTCATGCACTGCGACTGACGAGGGCGTGTTCCCAGAGTGCGTCTGGTAGGAAAAGAGGTTAAAGACAGTTCAGTGGAGCAGCGGCGGATGAAGGAGATCTCATTTGCTGTCTGTGTCCCTTTCTTGCCTTTGTTCGCTGGATGGCCAGCAGCAAGTCATAGCCAGGCAAGTTCTCCATTTAGCGGTGAATTTGTTGTGACTGGCTGCTGCTCTGCAGTGGGAGGGGTTAAGTGGAGAATGGTGTGTTTTCCTCCATCTTGTTGACCCCCCCGGTACCCAGGGAATCAACATTTTCTCAGAAAACAAGGCTCCTGTGGCGTGTTTGTGTTTTGTTCTTGACATGGATTTTAAGGATGGGGGGCATTATCATTGCCTCATTAGAGCAGATAGGTAAGGTCCAGCTGGCTGGGATGGGGAATTGGACATTCTATTAGCTCCATGTTTCCAGTGACGGATCACCCTGACCAGTGTCCCACATCACCAGATTTTCCCCTCTTCGCTGTTTTTTCCACTTTGTCCCTGGGTAGCAATGGCACTTTCCTGGACATGATGCAATGGTATGTTTCGGGCAGAATCGGGATGCCTGTAGGAGGGGAAGTGTTGGTGAATGTCTAGTGAAAGGTGTTAGTGACAGGCATTAGTGGCAGTCAAGGCCAGTTCACAACAAGACAACCTGCCAGGCTGAAGGGTGTCTCACAGCTGGGGTTCAGCCAGGCCACGGAAAGAGGGGAGTGAAACAGGGCAAGAAAGGGATAAAAAGAGAGAAAGGACATCAGTAGCACTTCACTCCCCCTCGCCTTCTTAGCCCTCCCTTGCTTCCCTCCCATAAACCTAGCTCGACCCAGCCATCCCACAAACCCAATAACCAGAGCTTTTAGCGTGTTATCTAGGTCCAAATCTTGTGCTGGTCCTCCCATCCCTTGCTCACCTCACGCAACTGCTCAGTGTGATGACAAGCTGACAGGGAGAATACTCCTGAACAGGAAATGGCAGAAGCAGCCAAACTGAAGCGCCAGCTAAGGCTGATGCTTATCACACCATCTGAACATGCAAATATGGAAAAAGGAGGCAGGGAGAGGAGAGGATCCAGTGGACAAGGAGAAAGATATGGCCTGTGCAAAAGGCCCACCAACGGAAGAAGGCAGGGTGGGAGAAAGAGAAAAAAAAGGAAAAGAAAAAAGAGAAAGTAGATGCTGAAGTGGAGGAATGGAGGTAGTTGAAAAAGAGAAAAAAAGAAAAAAGTGGCCCGAACCTTTTGAAAAACTTGCTTTTTCAGTGGTTATCCAGCAGGAGTCTTGACCAATTTCCCTAAAATCGAACGTTAGTCAGAAATGTCATATCCACATGTATAATTTACTGTCCCATTCATTTCCTTCACCAAAAACTGGTGAATTTACTAAAATGGATGAAGTGAAAGAAAAAGAGAGGAAGTATAAAAGAACCAAAAGGTACATGCAGCAGCCTCCATGTCATTACTGTACTATGGGAATGAAGTGAAATCTTTCCACAGAAAGGTCTAAGATGAAATATAATAACTCCCACCATGCTTCCCCTTTAGACATACCTCTTGGTGTCTTTCTTTGTCCAACACCCTCCTGCAGACAGCTGTGAAAGGCACATGAATGGTACCGCAGATTTTAAACATTTCAAACCGGTTTCACTTTCCTCATCCTGCAGCTTTCTATTTTCTCCAGAAGGTTGGGGGAAAAAAGACTGCCACGCTTGGCAAGGTGGCCCACAAAGATAAGGCACTGTCGACTCAGCACCTAGACGAAGAGGAAAAGAAACAGCTTGTGATCAATACATCATCAATCAGTGTGTTTAATGTTTAGCGTGCCAGATGTGGGCCAGCATGAGAATAGAGGGATTACACTGGAGAGGGGGTGGAAGACAAGCTACTTGGAGGATTAGCATGCTAAAGCCCAATGGTGGACAAAGGAGAACATGGTGGAAAGGAAAAAGATCACATTTGATATGTAAAGCTGGGAGGTGTGTAATGGGGAAATGTCACCCAGAACTTTAATCAAGCATCCAGAGCTTTAATCAGGAACCTGACCAAAAGCACAGTTTTGAACCGAAACCCAACCTCGGCGCAACAATTTTTTGCCTCCAAAGAAGACCCTGAAACCACAATCGACCAAAAACTCCACATTACTATAGAAATTATAGCAACAAGGACAGCCACTAGCCTTATTATTAATTACCTAAAATTAAGTGTAATCAATTTAGTCATCAGTCAATGCCTTTGAATTGTTTTGTATTCAAATGTAATTAGCATCTACAAACGACATTTCATTGGTAAGATACCTATGGGGTTTGAACCAGCAACTTTGTGGTTATCAGGATCACAGGCAAGTGTTTCACTCACTAGGTTACTACTTTTACCTAAGTAGGGATGGGTATCAAAAACCAATACTAAACTGTTACTAATTCCTGACATGTCAGAACTGAATGACAAATGCATTAACTCTATGTTTTCAAAATGCTGATGCTTTATTGGACTTTATCAGTAACTGTAACTGATTTTGTAATGCACCAAATCATGGAGTGTAGTACCAATAAGAGTATCAATAAGTATCTATACTGATAAACTATAGGTATTCTTACTGGTATCAGTAAAATCCAAAAAATACCAATCGGTACACCTGAGTAAATGAAAGTTAGAATCATGTTTTAAGTAAGAGCTGTAGGGCCAAGAATGGTTGCAGTGAATGTAGCCTTGTAGCCTGAGTTGTGAGCATCTAGAAGCAATAGGTCTATCGATGGAAACACAGCTCCACAGAAGTGTTCTGCTTTGCAAACTGTGTCCTGCCGCTTCTGGTGAAGTTAAAAGTCATACCATTCAGAGCTCAACACATGCAGAGAATCGAAAATTAGGAATCAGCAGTATAAAACAAGCACTTAAAAAGAAGCTAATAACCTAACAAATACTAACTTCAGCAGGGGAACCACCTGTGGTGGTTAATCGAATTAATGTTGGGGAAAGGGCCACCTCAGCATCCCCCACCCCACCCCCCACCACTCAGATAAGCCACTGTTTCCAAAAAATGTCTTCAAACAACATTTTAGACTAAAAACAAAGAGAAACAGCATGGGAAGACCACTATGATATTGAACTGTTGAATAGTGTAGTGTCAACGACTAAAATTGCAGAAGATTACATGAGTATAACCCCAAAGATAGTCACCACAGGATACAAGCCACTGGTGAGCCTTAAGAACAGAGAGGCAAAGCTAAAGCAGATTCATTGTTGTGGACAGGACCTCTAGAGGTCCATCTGGTTCGATCCAAAGTCACAGTCAAAAACCTGGATGTTATGTTTATTTTTAATGGATAAAATTAAACCTTTTTTTTTTTTTTATAAAAAAGTGTTTAGAATTACTGGTAAAGATTATGAGGAAAAACAAGCATAATTACTTCTAGCAAGCCTACATTTAGTATTTTCTGTAACATCCGCATGTCAGCAAGGAGTCTAAAAATGTAATGCTTTATGGTGTTGGAGAACGCAGACAATGGACCTGTTAGTGTGTCTCTAGGACTCCATCCACCCATCCATCTATCCATCCATCCATCCATCCATTTTTCTGTCCATCCATCTATTCATCCATCCAACTATCCATCGCTCCAGGATCTGAGCTTTTTATCCCAATCAAAAGTTGAGAAACTGGACAGGTCAAGACTGATGTACGTTAACTGACCGAATGCCCTGACTGTGCCAGGCAGCTTAATTTTCCTGTATGGACGAAATAGACTGGAGATTGAATGGTTTGTGAGGGAAACATGGGCCCGTCAAAGCCAGCTGAGGTAGGAGGTTAGATCTCCAACAGCAGGTCTGGAAACCCTAGGGTTACCTTAGAGTTTCCTCACACAGGTGTTGCAGTATGATCAGACGCTGATATTCGTCACGCGCCGGCTCTCTCAGCCCATTTATCTTCACAGAAATGAATTAATGGGCCTTATAAAGATTTCCTGCTTAATCCTGCATCCTCTCTGTCTCTTGGCACCAAATGTTCAAAAGGGCAGGGAGGCAGGGTTGGGGTAGAAGTGCAGAGTAAAAAAAAAGAAATGGGAAAGAGCCAAAAAGATATCTGGAAATGGCAGGAGAAGGTGGGGGAAGGAAAAAGCAGAAACATACAGACGTGAATATAAAAAAAAAAACGAAACAGTTTACACGGCCTGCCATTTCGTCTCTCTAACAATCCAAGAGCCATTTGTCAAAGCCAGTAGGAGGAATAATACAGCATTCTGCGGTTCTGCCTGCCACTGGCACACAGTAACAGATGATTTATTGGGCTCAAGCTACAGCTGGCACCGCCGCCCACCCACATCCAGCAGGAGCAGATGCGGTGGCCCGATGGGAAGACTCTAAATGGACTTTTCTGGGGAGTATTCCCCCGGACGCAACACTTCACCTCGCTGCTGCAAAACAGCATGGTCACCAGGAAAATAAAGTCTGTTTAGATTCGGCCTGGGTGGAAATTTGCAGCTAGATACAAAAGCAACAAAAGCATGACTAATTCTTCATAACTTCATCTTGTAAACTTCAGCCTCACTTTACCAGTTGAGGGTTTCCATAATTCAAATTATCTTTAATAATCCAAAAACCAGTATCACATTGTAACTACTTGTAGTGGTCCCTTTCAGATTTGGCCAGTGTTTGGTTGTTAGTATTGCTAATGTTTATACGCCTATTTTACTGACAGGAGTGGATCACGATTTTTCAGCACACTTAGGCCTAAACATCTGTGCTATAAAGAACCTTTATGAGACGTAAAGAACCTTATGAGGGATCCCGCTTTACATTAAGTGTCTGTAATAACTAAGCAGATACACTGGATTCCAGTAATGCTGCATATGTAATTACACATTTATCAACACCATTCCACATGCTTTAGCTCATGTATTTACATATATAATTCAATTGTTCAGAGGTCGGGTCACCTCTGTAATATATGAGGAGAGAGAGCAGATGGTTGAGTTGCCATTAAAATGTGTGTCAAAGAGAGAGTCTGTGACCTCACAGCTAAGGCAGCCAGAAAGGGACAAAATGTGGAGAAATACAAACGTGGAGAAAAAATGCGAAGAAAAACACACAGCAGCCTCATAAACAGACCTCAAGACACTAAAGCTCCAGTCACCAATAAAACAAAGATGTGCCACTGTTTGTTGTGGTTTCATTCAAAATAATCAGCCCATGAAGAATCATCCGATCTGCACCATAAATGGCTTGGTAAGAGACAGCAAGTCACTGGTGGGGTGGTAAGCTGCAACATGCTAAATGAAAAGAATCAGATCACTATTTTTTGCATCAGATTTTTTTGCACATTTTTTTTCCCATAAAACCAATGTGTGCGTGTTTGCAAACAGTGGTTTTATAGCAACCACACAATAACACATCGCATTTTTTGCGGAAATCCATCTAGTCATACATGTAACTACACAAACACTTACTATTAGCCTATTACCTGTAATTACATAAAACCTGCATATGAGAAATGACATAAGCTGTCATACTGCAATCCATCTGTAACAAGTAGTCAGAATCACAAGCAGTTATGTTGTTATTACATACATGGTTAATGTGTAACTACACAGGTAGGACAGATGCTTAATATAAGGTTGAACCCAATGGTTCTATACAACATTAAAAAGGGCTCAGCTATTATGCTACTATACAGGTGAGCCAAATCCATATAGAGCAGGTTGCCTGGGAGACGGGAGTAAGAGGTGTGGCTTTCAGTGGGATGGTGTTGGAAAACTCCATGCCAGCTGTGACAAGATTAGTGTTTTGGGTTTATTGTGCAGGAGGTCCTCAGTGAAAATCTCCATATCTCAGAGTAAAATGGGAGAACCCACAGGCTACTGTAAAGCAAAATGCAATCAGACAGCACAGTGAACAGCAAATTTACTCCAACACTCGCATCGGCACATACGACAAGAGATATTAATTTCTCGGCTGAGATAAAAGAAGAAAAAGTTGAAGTTAATTAAAATGCTTTAGTGATAATCACTCGAGCTCAGACTCTTTAAAGAGAAAGAGCAAAATGTGCCTTGTGAAAAGTGAGGGAGGGAGAGAGAGAGAGAGAGAGAGAGAGAGAGAGAGAGAGAGAGAGAGAGAGAGAGAGAGCGAGAACCTGCTGTGCACATCTCCAATCGAGAATTAATTATTTAATCAAAGACAAATTTGCTTGCCAAGCATTGCCCAATCAGATACCCAATCACTGGGCTGGGGAACCAGGCACGGCGTGGGGTGGGGGACTTTAATAAGCTAATTTTGAAGAACATCTGAATCTAAGCGATAACACAGAATGAAATATTCACTTTTACTGAGGTTTTATTACGAAGCGGTATTATTCCCTTTTAGTAAACTGAGGGTTTGAAACACCTAGTCTAGTAGAATAAACAACCCAGACCAGTGGTGAGCAGACCTTCCTTGCCATTAAGGGGTTAGTCTCAATAAATATTAGTTCCTAATCTAGCTCCACTAGATTATTCCTGGAGTGTTCTCTTCAAGGGTACAACTTCAGTACCTTTAGTTTGGGAGCATAATTGCAACATATTACACCGCAAGTACTTTTTTGGCATCCAAACACCCACTTCTGAGGCTTCTGCTGTTTTTAAAACAGTAATAAATGTTCCTGGGAAAGCGAATGTACTGTGCCTTTTAAACCCATTTAAGGGTGCCCACCTGGACCTTAAAACCATTACTGTACCTCTGAGTGTACGATTATATTGCTTGTACCTTGGAGAAGGACAGTGTACCTGTACAGTACCTCATAACTCATTATTTCAGACCACTGTCTGGGGAAAATAACCCCTAAAATATATTAAGCTTGCTGGTTGCGAGGTTGGTAATATTGGTAATGTACTTTTAATAACCTATTTACGCCAATTCTCAAGAATTACATTGTAAAGGTACCTATGCTAAAATAAGCCATCAAAGTCTGAATGTCTGTATATGGATGTGATGGAGGAGTGTCGATATCTACTAGATGCTAAGCTATAATTCTGTCAGTTGCATTATGAGTGGCTATCCGCACATTTACATTCACATCTATTAACTAGAATTTGACTCTGCAGTGTATCATATGCATCATTAGCGCAATGTTGGCCTTTTGCAGTGCTGGCTATTGTTTATGGTGAGCTGTAGGTACTGTGTCCATGTGTCCACATAAGTGTTATTTGATGTGTGTTTGGGTCTTTTTAACTAATCAAAACACTAAAGTAATTCAACAATTGTGATTAATTGTGGCCAAAATAATGCAGGTCAGGTGTCGGGGGGATAGAAAATGCATATACAGTTAGCCCATACATTTTGGGACATCGACACAATTCTAATCTTTTTGGCTCTATACACCACCACAATGGACTTTAAATTAAACGAACAAGATGTGCTTCATCGGCAGACTTTCAGTTTTAATTTGAGGGTATTTACATACAAACCAGGAGAACGGTGTAGGACTTACAACAATTTGTATATGTGCCTCCCACATTTTAAGGGACCAAAAGTAATGGGACAAATTAACAATCATAAATCAAACTTTCACTTTTTAATACTTTGCAGTCAATTACAACCTGAAGTCTGGAATGGATAGACATCACCAGATGCTGGTGTCTACTGCATCCCATCCCAGGTGTCTACTGCAACTGTCTTCAGTTCCTGCTTGTTCTTGGGGTGTATTCCCTTCAGTTTTGTCTTCAGCAAGTGAAATGCATGCTCAATTGGATTCAGGTCAGGTGCTTGACTTGGCCATTGCATAACATTCCACTTCTTTGTCTTAAAAAACTCTTTGGTTGCTTTTCGCAATATGCTTCGGGTCATTGCCCATCTGCACTGTGAAGCGCCGTCCAGTGAGTTCTGAAGCATTTGGCTGAATATGAGCAGATAATATTGCCCGAAACACTTCAGAATTCATCCTGCTGCTTTGTCAGCAGTCACATCATCAATCAATACGAGGGAACCAGTTCCATTGGCAGCCATACATGCCCATGCCATGACACTACCACCACCATGCTTCACTGATGAGGTGGTATGTTTTGGATCATGAGCAATTTCTTTCCTTCTCCATACTCTTCTCTTCCCATCACTCAGTTGTCCTATTACTTTTGGTCCCTTAAAAAGTAGGAGGAACATATACAAACTGTTGTAATTCCTACACAGTTCACCTGATTTGTATATAAATGCCCTCAAATTAAAGCTGAAAGTCTGCAGTTAAAGCACAATTTGTTAGTTTCATTCCAAATCCATTGTGGTGATGTATAGAGCCAAAAAAATTTAAATTGTGCCAATGTACCAATATTAATGGACCTGACTGTATAGTGCAATACATGCTATAAAATATTTTTTGCATCAGACATACCACAAAAAATTGGAATTATGCCCTGTAGAAAAGAGGTAACCATGACAGTAAGTTTGGGATACTTTCACCAGGTGTTATCTTGTTTTGGGAATTGCATTTTAGAAAATGAATTCATAAAAATGCATGGAGAATAATGCAGGGTGGGTGAGTTAACCTTAAGTTATTGGGAGATTGGTATTTCTTATGGGGGGACAGTTCTGTGGGGGTTTATTTGGGATCATGTTTAGGTATGCCATATTTGTTGACCACATTTGGGAAAAGAGGATTGTATCTGTAGACTGGGGGCATGAAACTGCGGGGGTGGTGGTGGTGGGGGGGTTGTAGGGGGTTTGATCATATTTGTTTCCTGGGGGGTACATGGCCTTATGAGTCAAGGTTGACTACCGGACAGCCCCAGCCTTATTTAATCCCTGATTATAGGATTAGTTGGATCAGGAGTGTTGAGAGCTGGGAAAAGGCTGGAAAAATATGCCTCCAGAACCAGAGCAAGGAAACACTATTACTGAGAAACCTCAAAATTTGTTCTCAGCACTAGTATGTGTCTTCATTCCCTGTTCAATGCTTCATTGTAACAACATTTGAGGCTATCTCTAAACTTACATAACACTGCTGTTATTTAGAGTTTAACTCTCCAACAATGCCCATGATGCCCTCTCAGATTGATCCAGACCTAAGCTATCGATGAGATGGAACATGAAGAACATTGATGAAGAATGGTGAAAATATCCAAGGTCAGTGTGTGTCCTGTTGCATTTCCACTTGGCAAAACCAAAGGTCTTTGCTGATTTGCCTATTCAGTCGAGTTCATCACAGTAACACCTTGGGTGAATAGACAATCATCAGTAGATGCTGAAAGGAGATGCTGTGTGTAGAATTGGGAGGGGGTTGTTCTAATCTCATTGCCTTGATTGTGCCCGTTCATGAAATAATCAACTCCTTGCAACCCCTAACACGGCTGTTCTGTTGTCGCCACTGCGTCATTAACAACAATCATTTTAATCCTTAAGTGTCCTTTAATTATCACTTTATTGAGCAATAGAGGGACTGAAAGTTGTGCCACTGACCATTTTATGGTCCACTGGGAGCGTGCCTTGATTTATCAAGAGCATTCGAGTGCTGCTCCGGGTTGGAAGTGTTAGATAGCGAGATTGTATTACAGCCTTATTTACCATGACGGATGGTTTATGCATCCTGTCATCTAATTTCCTGCGCTTTTGATTTAATACAGCACATTTCCACATTTGCAGATGAAATAACTTTCACATTACACCACCTAGCTTTTAACCTCCCTGCAGAAATAATTTTTCTTCTCCCCAATATGAAGGCTAGAGTCAGGAGCTTTTTGACAGAAAATGCACTTTTCCCTGCTTTTCTTTTTCTTTTTTTTTATCTAGCTTTAAGCTTTTTTTGTTGGCTGTGTTCCCTTTTCCCCCTGTCCCTCATGTAGTTCTGGCAATGCTGAGCAATGCTGTACACGGAGGACCGTTATCAACAACTCATTAACGCGTAATAAATGAGCTCCTCGAGCAGAGAATAGGAGTGGGTGGGATAACGAACGCATAGCAGACACTAGCATTGCACTAATAAATCACGTCAACGTCTTGTAAACATGCGAGTGCTCTTTCACACGCAATGTTTATGAATGGCCTGCCACTGCCCTTCAGTCCCGCTGTCAGCGCTAAAATGTGGGCCACTAACCCGCTGGACAATTTTATTCAGATACTTCCAGAGGGGGGGTCGTAGGTGTAAAACATAGGAAAACCAATGCTACAAGAAATAAAGAAGCAAAGGTAAAAACAGGGGAGAAATCAAGCAAAACTCTTTTAAAATAGACGTTTCTTGAATGGGTTTCTTGAATAAAATTTCAGACAAGTGGCTCCCACCCGGTTTTATAGTTTACCGTCCATTCGAAGGTTTTGTAGGGTGTTCTATGACATCACTCCAAGGAGCCTCCTTTTTGGAGCCCCAGTTTTTAAGTTTGTACTTGCACTCCTCAGTGACATTCCCAATTCTTGCCAACTCCTTCCCTATACAGCGTCAATTCATTCTCCAAAAATTACTGTACGCCATATCTGGTCTGGCTCCATTCCTCTTCCACTTATGTGCACACTGACATCATCAATCAGAATCTCAAAAAAAAAAAAAAAAGTCTTGGCTTTCGAATACACTATAGGGGTTTCTTTTGTTACTAACCTCTTGGGTTGGTCAAAAGAAAATGCCATGCTGGAATGAGCTGGTGAGATACATATTGTGATGTTTCCACCAACACAACACACCCCTATTGTCATCTTTGCTGTGATTGCAACTGATCCTGGCTTGAAATCTGATATTCTGTTGGGCCTGATCAGGCTCAGGTCAGTAACAGACTTCTAGTGCAGATGAGTCCAGGAGCATTCAGTGACTCTTTGTTGTACATGCGAAATGGCCTGCTAGCTTGCCTAAATAGATGAAATGTTAAAATATAAAATGCTGTGAGTCAGTGGTAACCAACACTCCTCCTGAAGATTTACTTTCCTGATCTGTATAGCTCTACATCTATATTGTCCCCTCCACATTACTTAATACTCCAGCCAATCAGGGAATATTCATTAGCCGGAATGGGTGTTGCAGATTGTGACTGAAATCAATGTAAAGTGGGCATTCTTGTCATGTGTGAACACACCACAGCACAGCACAGCACAGTGTGAAATTCTCCACTGCATTTAACTCATTCACCAAGTGAAGCAGTGGCCACTTAGCGATGTGGTGCCCAGGGAGCAGTGTGCAGTGCAATAACTTGCTCAAGGGTACCTCACTTGTGCAATTGGCCCTAGCCTTAACCCTCATGACCTTCTGATCGCAGGGGCAGCTCTCTAATCACCAGGCCACTCCCAGCAGGTCGACGTCTCCGGAGGGATAGTGACCACAAGTTAATAGCTCCCACGGTGCTGGTCACGGTGCAGCATAGGTACAGTAATATCACAGTTTGAAATTAAGTGCGTATTCATTGATGCTGCTATGACTCTACACATCAGCATTTGACACTAATGATTAGGCTCTGGCTAGTTTGTTGTCATAGTTTCATTTGATAGTCATTTATAAGGCCTATATATGGTTGTCTTGTTAGACTGTGACAAAGTTATACTGTTTGTTTGATCACCAGACCAGAGACAATTTAGGAATTTAGCCTCTTCAGTTCATGTTTGGACTGTAGTAGGAACCCAGTGGAAATATACTGGGAGTGCAGATACTGGGAGAACCCGCGAACTCCAGACAGGAACTTTGACCACCCTAGCCGGGAATTGAACTCAGGACCTTAATAGAAAGTTGGCCTAGTATATTAGTACTATGTAGCAAAAGGCCGAATAGCTGCTTTTGGGCAATCACTGTCCAGTACGATGACGCACATGGCTTCACAAACTGTTGAATCATGAATCTGCTAACAGACATAGCACTTTGAGGTGAATTTTGCTTGTCTAATGGATCGCTCATGAGTTTGAGTATTTAATGACATAATATTATTTTTCCTGAAGCCTCAACTTTGTGTTCAAGTACCAGACAGTGAGTAAAAAGTCTGAAAACGATATATATATTTTTCTTTTAGGTCTGCTTCAGTCTTCCCTCCATGTGAGGGAAGTATGCTTGCCAGGAGCTCCTCAAGCCATGCAACTGAAGAGCATCCCAGCAAGCGACTGTTGAAATGAGGGGTGAAATGATACCTCTATGGTGACTTGTAGCTGGATCCTAATCAAGTTCTGGTGTGTGAGTTTGTATGTGTATGTGTGTGTACAGATGATCCTGATGAGTTCTTCAGCCAAATCTGTCCTACAGCCATGCTTCCCTCAGGGTCCTATAGCCGGGTAATGCTTGATAATGTGGAAAGCATTAGCTCCATAACTTTTTCAAATCTCCGCTAAATGCTAGAGGGCAAATAGCCTATTTCATACTCTCTATCCTCTCACTCCTCTCATCTTCCTCTCTTCTTTATGCTCTCACTCCGCTACTGGTCTCCAGGACGGATGCTGGGCTTGGGGGGATAGGAGAAAAAGACTGGAGAATTGTGTTTTAGGGTCATTTATCCTTTATGGGCTGAGTGTGTGTGGAGGAGCGGGAGGGTGAGCGAGTGGTAAATGAGAGACGGTAATCAGTATCTTTGCTTTCGGTCATCTGTCAACACCAGGAATGGATGTTGGGCCAATCCAGCCTTTAAATCGTCGCCCTTAATTACTATCATCAGTTCGTCTTGTTTACAGTTGTCCGAAAGGTCCAAAAATAAAGCTGTTTCTTCTCCCACCAAATTTCCTCTAAATGTCATCAGTGTTGTCATCATCGCCGTCTTCAGAGGCATGCCTTCTCCTCCGTCTTCAGAGGCATGTAATCCAAGTCAAATACTTGAGGCTGTCATCTGGATCGCAGATAAACAGAGCTGTTTAGATCTTATGAAGTTGGTTTATAGTCACAATTCATTGCCATTTCCCAAATAATGTTTATTTAACCTCAGTTTAATAATCTTTAAACAAGAAATCTGATGATAAAAATACATAAATGTGTTTTAGTTAGTTTGATTTTTGTAAAAAAAACAAACAAAAAAACCTAATATTGCCTTAAATAAAAAAAACACCTATACAAAAAGTGTAATGTACAGAACATGATCCAACAAAGCATACAATTTCAAATTCTGATTGTGCCATAAACACTCTTTTGAACAAGACAAAATGGGAGCAGGACTGTACTTCAAACGTCTGTGGACTTTAATTGTTTCTCTGATAAAACAAATCAATATTAAGTATTTCCATGGTCATTATTATTTATTTTTAATGAATGACATAGAATTTACTAATAACATCTTTCTAACCATAATGGCATTTTTTATTACTGCCTCTCTCATCACTCATTTCATCACCCATTACTTTAGATACTCAAATTGGTACCAAATGGAAAGTTCTGAAGTCATTTCAGTTGTCCTTAATAATGAAATGACCAGTCAAAGTAAGTGCCATTTAGAAGTCATTAAGTAACTCTCCCACTCTCTTCTGAAGATGAAAAAGCCAGTTATTCAAAATTAAAATAATTAATTTGCCCTGTGCTGTTAAAAAAAATCTAGAAACAGTTAAAAATCAGTCAGTCTGAAATGAAATCGTTAAACAATGTGTTAAAATCGTTGTGTGTTTTTCAGGTTATTGCACTCCTTTTTCAGCTCTTTTCTTCTTCTTTTTCACATTACATGCAATCTTATTAAATGATTTAATGCTATCATCTGCCTGTGCTCGTCCTTGTCACTATCAAGGTCTACAGTTAGATAAATAGCACCTCTCAGTCTCATATGTCATTGGTTGCTCAACACTTAATTTGAATGCTACCTACATGAGAATTTCATTACATATATATAAGCACTGAATAATGCATTTTTAAATGAATACTGTGTATTTATGAACAGCTTATACCAGTAGATGAAGCAAATGACACTGTGTTGAGATTAGTAGCCTGAGATACATTTGATCCAGTCATAATGTTGTTACAAGGCTTCGTTCCCAAGTAATGAAGCTTACAAGGCAGAGGCCTAATTAAGAAGCCTGATATTACTATACAGCTCCACTACAATGCAATGAACTTGATACAAGTTGTGTTAGCTGTTCATAACTATTCAACCGTTCCTTTATAACCAGATTGTTCAATGTCTGTGCATGTTTTATAAACGTCCAATGTAGGCAACCTTCAAATTAATGCGTCTAGATTGTTACAGCACTTATAGATGCTATCCTTATAAAGTGCTTATGAATGATTTAAATTGGGTTAAACCTAAGCATCAGTGACCAACAGCACAGAAAAATGTGGGCTCGCTTATTGGCTAGTAAATATATGTTCTTGTGTTATGTAATACTATGTTATTAATGATATGTTATTAATAAAGATATTCATGACTTAATGCCATTATAAGCCGCTTATTGAAAAATGGTACTTGCAGCTTACGAACTGTAAACTCCTATGGCACATGTTGGTCAATTTTACTATGACCAGTATGGACTTGCTGCACACCAGCTACTCTGGGGACAGATTTTAATGAGAGGACAAAGACAAATAGGCAGAGTCAAATAAAGTGAGTAAAGCACACTATGATTGGACTCATTGTCCTTGTTTCTCCTTTGAAGGGCGTGGAGGACACGACCGAGTGTCAAGTTCTCGTCAGCTGTCGTTTTTCTCTTTTCACGAGTGCACGTATCGCCAGATCGAAGCCTCAGATTACATTTGTGAACGTGGCTCCCCCTGTTCTTTGTCTTTCCTGCACACACATCCAACCAATTACTGATTCCACATAATCCAATATGGCCCTTTTACACGCACTTTTGTTATCTCTGTCAATCCATGGATCACATTAGGCCTCGTCTCAAGGGCTCGGCCGGGATCATGTTACCGCGCCATCAGTATGGAAGTCTATTAAATTAACCCTCAGAAACAGCTGTGGGTTCAGGGTGTGTGTGCATGTGTGTATGGATGGATGGCTGCAGGTCAGACAGGAAGTGGCATCTGTTGTCTTTGGAAGACTGATCAAATGAGTAATGTTCTCAGGGTCAGGGAGTCAGCCTTCAGGTCGTTAGGGTTGAGACAGCCACAATCCCTGCTGGCCTCCTAAAGTGACCACAGGAAAGCAATCAACTTCAAACATGGGCTGTGGGAGCATCCAGTCTGGGAGTAATTGGCAATCAAATTTGCCCATGAAGTGGCAGTGACTACGTGTTTTTACTCAGTTCAGTGTGCTTAAGTAGGAACTTGATCTTGTCGGAATGTTCTCAAATTAACATTTCTACTAGTACTTGAGTGTGTTTGTAAGGAAAATTTAGTTTTTTCTTCACCTCTATGTTATCTAGTTTTTTTTTTTTTTTTTCTGAAGCGAAAGAAAGAAAAAAAGAATAGTAATCCATACTTTTTCTGGTCCAAATGGTGCCACTGGGGTTGTACCCTTTGGTCTTCAGGACCTCAAGCTTGGTAACATAACTGTATCATATTAGTAGTACTTTTAGTCATAAATGTAAAGCTTTCATGCTGACCTTAAAAGGTTATGAAAGTTTTGAAAAGGTGCAAATTTTCACCCACAAATATCGTCGTTGTCATAACCATTCTTGTATCTCCATTTTAGTTTTATATAATATGAATTTCAATGTACATCATTGTACATTTCATAATGAATGGACCAACAGAAATTATGCAAAGTGAATGTAAGGTTCCTTTCTAAAATTGACCCTTCCAGTTCAATTTCAGCCCCCAAATAATGTAAATGGACCCTTAAAGGTTGCAAAAGTGGTTAAACACTGTCAAGTAAATCAGCACGCACTGAATGAAAAGAGGGAAGGCAGAGAGCAAAGAGAGGTCTGGATGAAGAAGCACCCCTGGGGGCCGATTTCTCAAATTACTTTGTGTGTTGGGAATGTGGGACTTGGAGAGAAAAACTGAGGGAGAAAAAGAGACAAATCTCTCAATCTGCAAATCCTTGGCTTTCTCTGGAGCAACAGTAAAATATATCAAGAATAACAAAGAACTAAGCAAAACAGAAACAAAAAAAGAGTCAGGTCATGACCAGTACTCTGAAACTTGTTAAGGTGGGTCACACTGTTCCAGCAAGACAGTGAAAGGAAAGAACTGTCTTCTTTATTTTCCTACAGTTTCAAACCAGCAAAATGTCTTCACACCTGCTGAAAATGTCAATTCTCACAGGGAGGGGGAGGGTGGCATAAAAATGAACATCATCTAATTTTGCTCTCTTCTCCTTACGGCATTCTCTCAATTACAACCTTCAAACTTTCAATTGAAACTATTTAAAAAATTCCCCCATCGCTAGCGCCAGGAAATAAGTGTGAATTTATGGAAAGGTCAAAATTAAATTAGCAGGGCTGTAACTGGAGGAGGAGGACTCAAATGACCATCATTTCATAAAGATGAAGGAAGAAATAAGTGAGAAATAGAGAGATGTACATGTAAGCTAAGCTATGATGAGCCTAGTTGCTGAGCCTGTGTTGAAAATATGACTATGGTGTTGTTAGGTAAATGATACACAATATTGATGTGCATACACAAGTGAAACTAATACAATGTTTAAGTCTCTGGAATGTGTATCACATCCAGCACATGCTGATCATGGTACATAATAGGCTAGTAGCATTAAGGTAAGTGACAGCGAAATTGCAACTGATAGGGTGATAGCATGCTAGCTATCAAGACCAGCTAAAGTATCGTCATTTACTCAAGCATCACACTGCACAAGTCAGCTGATTGACTCAAATAAAATAGTATTATTTAGTACTTATTTTTTAGCATCATCTGTGCAAAGTAAAATGTCAACATTACAATATTTTTTCCCAAAAATTGTTTGTTTATTATTATTGTAGCCATCATGTTATTGCAGTTATTTGTAAACAAATTCGAAGGTCCATAACATTCTGAACAAGGAATGGTATGCAAAGAATGTCTGGCCAACATGTCAAATGCTAATATACTTACATGATAAAAATGATAGTAAAAATAAGATATACAAAGGTTTAAATAACATTAACCTTTTGAACTCTGGGCCTTTTATGAGCGTTTTTGCATCCCTTTATTTATTGGGCTACAACTTTTTAATTCCATAAGCTAGCCATTCATGCCTTATGTTGTTGTTTTTTTCAGAAGGCCTAGGGCTACTTATTTATGTCACTATTTGATGTGAAACTAACAAGTATAATCTTGATATTATCATTTTTATTATCAAATTCTAGTTTTCGTCTAGTAAAAGTTTACTTTTTTCTTTTATTTCTACAAGACAATGTTGTTCAGTAGAGATTTAACTTTAGAAATGTGTGGAGTAAAGGTCCATAGCCATTGTTATATCTATATTTTTCAAACTGGGACATTCTATGGCTTATTGCAATATAAAAATATGTGCTTATATCCAGACGGAATTTGAATTTGACCTTTCTTGGTATCATTATTACTGCTGAAGACGTTGATCAGATGACCTCTAGAATGCAGTCAAACACTTTCCCCCAACAGTTACAAA
>JBBPCX010000002.1:3602921-3618692 GCA_037974365.1 Hydrocynus forskahlii
AACTAATGACTGTAAGACTGTCCCTGTAACTAATGACCGTAAGACTGTCCCTGTAACTAATGACTGTAAGACTGTCCTGGAAACTAATGACCGTAAGACTGTCTCTGTAACTAATGACTGTAAGACTGTCCCTGTAACTAATGGCTGTAAGACTGTCCCTGTAATTAATGACTGTAAGACTGTCTCTGTAACAAATGACCGTAAGACTGTTCCTGTAACTAATGACCGTAAGACTGTCCCTGTAAACTATGTTTTCTAATATCTCTTCTCAAAGTGGGAGGAAATGTCTGCAATAAATTCAGGAACTGATCCCATTCTTCTGCAAAGTTGCAGATAGGGTTGTAACTATATGAGTGTTAGCTCGAGGTAACATGCTACAGAATGACAATTTACAAAAATTTTAATAAACAAAACAATATGCATATATTGCAGGGCTGCCCTGCCAGGGTGACCTGTCCAGGGTGTTCCTCTGCTTTTTGCCCTGTGACTGCTTGAATGGGCCACAACCCCTCCGTGACCATGGTTAGGATAACTTGATCAGATGATGGAGAGATTTTATAGGGCTAAAATGTGATGCTTCTGCATGAAGAAGTTGCATAAATGGAAAAAAAAACCTGTAAAACTATTCCTCCTTTCAGTGCCCCCTTCAATACGGCTTGACAATATGATACAGCCTGTTACACATTGATCGGTGGGAATGGTGGTGAATTGCATTGGAAATCCTTCAGAAAGGTCCAAAGTCACATTGCTGAGCACGATACGCAGGCCAAGAGATAACAGGCTCCGCCAATGACGGGATCTATTTACAGCGCATTACACAAAGGCACACACAAGTGCGCACCCACATTCTGATTAAACCTTGTCACTCTGGTGTTTTATCAATGCCTCTACAGGTTAAGTGGATTGTGAGATGTCGGGGTAGGGGCAGTTGTCAGCATCAATTCTGTTTCTCCGCCTGAAGGGTGATTAGAGGTACAGTACCCATTCGGCACCCTGTCCCAGCTGAATTGTGGTTTGCATAACCAATCATTGTGTGGGATGACAGACAGTCCAGCAATGGCAGCAAGCAGGGCACCAGGCTAGACCTGAAGCCATCCTCACACACTCATTGCTTGATCAAATCTGATGGCTGAAGACTGGAGCTGGCTACTTCAGTCCAAAGCTCATTGTCAGGAGGGGTGTGCTTATCAACCTGATGCTTATCGACCTTAGGATAGCAAGTAGCTTCACCAGCATCCTGTTCTATTGAAACATTATTTTCAATGGACACCACACCCCTAACAAACACTAGATTTGTTTATTTATGGTCAGACATTCAATGATCTTTCATGAGTTTGATAGTCAATGGGAACCGCTGTGTTTCCAGGATTTGAGGTCATTTGTAAAGAGTCAGTATTCACTATGCTATCCACTTAGCAATCTAAAGAATATCTTCTGTGTTTTCTTAATGGAGCAAGTGTGATGTAGCATGATATCATGTTTGACAGCAAGGCAGATCCCATGTTAGAGAAGCTGAAACGGGCTGGGCATAAGTGGATCTTCTTGAAATTCCGAGGACTGCTGCACAACCCGCTCTCAAAAGAAAGACAGGTGGAGTTACAACAGTGAATGCTTTGGTCGGCAAATTGTGAAAGATCTCACAGCAGAGACAGTCTATTTTCAGTCGGGCTGTTTGTGAGACAGCTGGTTTTTCTGGACATGCAATGGAAGGGACAGCAGGTATTTCTACAGTCTGATGGACATGCAGGATACAACTGGGGGCCATGGGCAAATGCTTCCACGGTTTAGTGCACTTTTGCATACTCGGTTAGAAATGTCTGTCTCTCAAGATGCTGCAAGATTTTGTGTCAATTATGCTTTGCAACTGGTTGGGAATACATGGAAGCTCAATAGTCAAGGAGTACATGAAGGCTCAGTAGTGATGTACAGTGACTGAATAGGAATAAAAGTGAATTGGAATGATTATACTCATCTGTAGCATGATATACTGAGACAGAGTATAAATATATCAGTATGATTGTACCTACCCGATCTCACGACTTTTCGTGAAGCCATCACGATATACAATCTTTAGGCCTTTTTTTCGTGCTGGGACAACGCTTCACTACCCTGTGTATTTTAATGTGCACTGCGTAACACCGCCAGTATCAGCGCTGACTGGTGACTGAGGGACTGTAGGAGAGAAATTTGCACACCGGCTTAAAAGAGTTTTTCTCCGTCTTTTTCTCCAGCTCATGCAAAGTTGTCTTCTGTTGTAGCCTATGAATGAACGCTTTTATGAAATATTGTGAAAATATACTACACATTTCCCACTAAAAGTGTAATAATTAAGAGTTGATTCCTTATCATTTTTGGTTGCAAAGTGGTTGAAACAGGTTGAAAGGCTGTGAGACAGGGAAAGTCCCTAATCCTAACCCTAACCCTAACCCTAACTCTAACCTTAACCCTGACCCTAACATGAACCCTAACCCTAACACTCACCAGTTAGCGCTGATATTGGTGGTGTTACGCAGTGCGCATTAAAATACAGGGTAGTGAAGCGTTGTCCGAGCACAAAAAAAGGCCTAAAGCGTGATCGCACCATGTTTTTGAATAGATTGTATATCGTGATGGCTTCACGAAAACTCGTAAGACCGGGTGGGAATGTACTGAGGCTTAACTGGAATAAACTGAAGGCAGTATGACTATTGGAGGCTATATACTGCAAATAATCACTCAAATGCCACAATTGGTAACACCATTGGCAAATATAATCTATCTGTCCATGTGATGTCCATGCTTGTTTGAATATGAAATGAGTATAATTTTGTTTAATTAAAAAAACTTTGGGCTCAAGGGTGGTGCCATCTAAGCATTGATCTCGTCACTGGGAGATCACAAGTCTGATACTTGGTGATGCCATGGCATCCAAGACAGAATAATTGATGCTTCTTGTGGAGGATGCATGTGCTTGCCTTCACCTTCCTGGTTTGGTAAAAACTAGTAATGGGAAGAGTCTTAGAAAGTAAGTGGAATTGCCAAAGTAATACAGGCATCCCCACACCCCATTTATAAAATAATAATAAAAATTAAAAATAAAATTAAATAATAATAATAAAAAAAAAACATTTCGGACACATTTAGGATAAAAAACAAAGCACTTAGCCTAGTATCTGCTGCCAAACATCAACTTTTTTGGAGGTTGGTTGTAGAAAATGAAGTGGTTTTCCTTTGGATTATCACTCTGTCAAATTCTTACATACTTAACCCCCAGCAAAACCATTTTTAATTTCCTTTCACTTTAGGGATGAAAGTTACATTTAATGTTGAATGCAAATCAGGCCCTGGCAGTTGCTCCTAGACACACTTCACTCATAATTTTAGCCTCGTTCTCTCCTTTTTCCTTTCAAAATCCCACTTCAGGCGCAATCGGCCCTGCCAAAATGAGTTTGACACTTCAAATGATGACTTTTTCCATGGCTGCATGATTTTGGCCACTGTAAGAAGAAAAGAGAGTGAAAGAGAGAGGGAGAAGGGGGGAGTGTAGAAAAGGAAGAATTTGGGGTTTGATTAAGAAGTGCCAAAACCACAATTTAAATTGGCCTGCTCCAATTAGGGTTGGGAGAGTGGGGTTAGACTAAAATTGTAGGGGGAGAGAGACAGGGAGAGTGAGTGCGCGCACCTTGGATACTTAAAACCAGCCTTATGAAGCGCGTAACCAGAGAGAGTCAAGGAAATGAATGCAAAATTGCAGCAGGGGGAAATAATTCAAGGTTTTATATGGGAATGAAGAATAAATGGGGCAATTTTAGGCCAGGCAAGGTGACATTAAAAATGTCAGAAGTAATTGCGAGCGAGCTAGTACAGGGAGAAGAGCTTAGCGTTAGCGTTAAAGTTTAAGCCGGGCTATGATTAATAGAAGCCTATGGTGGGACTGTGTCCAGTCTCTGACAGTTCAGCTGAGGTCAGCACCTACATCTGAGGGATTTTGGTCAGAAAGTTCAGGGCTGAAGCAGCTTCCCAAATTGGGTAGCGCAAGGCCAATGTTTTTCGCAACTTTCACCTCAAACCCCTCTTCTGCGTCCTCTTGCCACTAGAAGAATATGAGGGCAGAGGTTTCAAGCTGACACGTTGTTGCCACAGGGACTCGTATATTCCCTGTGTGTGTCAGTAAATGTCAGGGCCAGGGTGCACCTATGGCCCCGAGTGGACCAGGCGTTCATAGCCAAGCTGACATTCAGCACAGCTGTGACATTTGTGAGCTTACGAACACAGCAAAAGTAAAAAATACCTTCAAAAGTTTTTCAAACCTCCGCTTACGACTCTTATTATAGTGTCCATCGCCTACGCCTAACTTCCCTGACCTTGCCAGTCCATTTCCTCCAGGCTGTATTTTGCGAGTTTCAAACTCCCAAGCATAGCAACCTTCCCGCTTCTGCCCTTCCTCCTCGACTCTTAATACGCATGACCTCAGCATACCACACACGGTCCAGAAAGGCGAGAGGGTCTCGAAGCCCTGAAAGGTGAGAAGGTATTGAAGTCTTTGTCAAAAACCGGATGGGAAGTGGTGCTGACTCTGTAGTGCTGAAGCATCGCTATTGTGCCGCGGATCCGCTCTGGGAAAGACGAGGCAGTCAAGTGCATCAGACTCTGGCTAGTGCTTTTTTGTGTTCTGAAGGAGAACATATTGGAAGGGAAGGACACCAGGGGATGAGAGGATGGAGAGAGGAGACAGATGCCAATTGCAGGGAGGAGTGATCAGATGATATCAGTTGAAAAGAAGAGGAAAGAGGGCTGGTTCGCAGGATGCCATGGACTGGAAACAAGTATGTCACTTCAGCTATTGTGAAGAGAAGCACCACAAGATTCACATAGAGGCTATTTAAGAAAGTTTACCATGCTCAGGAAGCAAGAAGGGACAGATTCAGTTCTTTCTTCTTTCTAATAGTCATGCATATCAAATGTAGGCACGTCGCTGCTCCATTATCTTAACAGTCGTGGAATAAACAGCAAACATTTTGACTGAAGAAAAAGTAGCTTGTCGCCATGACTGCTTGGATGCAGCATGTGTGGATTCCACTTGCAACAATGACAGGTGCAATTATTGCTGCAAATTGAGCTGAAATTGCGAAAAAGTCATTAACATACTGAGCTGTCAAAGTGCTGTTGATATGGAGGTATCAATCAAATTTGAAGCACTCAACCACACAGAAACATGGTTACCTGGCCAGTGAACAGAAGAAAAGTTGAAGGGGCCAGATTGGCTTTCTTTATCACGATCATTTCACACTCATGTACAGCGTGGATAGCTAAGTAAATATAAGAACACTATAAACACACACACACACACACACACACACACACACAGAGGTACACAATGGACTGACAGGCAGTAGAAATGCACTAGAAAAATTGCACATTTATAATTGTATGTCTTAACCAAAGGTCTCAGGGTGATCTGTTATACGCATATTGTTTGAACAAACTTAAGTCAGTAATATCCCTCAACAGTTCCAGGGCATTTGAGTTTTTAGTGCAGTGTCTTTAAGACTCATATATGACAATGAGCTCTGCTCTGATTGTTTGGTCTACATTGTACCTCATTTAAAACTATGAACCAGTCAAAATGACAATATTATTTTATGTTAGTTGTATAAAATAAGTGTATATGTATTAAATTGGCTTTATAAACTGGAGAATGAATGCCATGTGTTTTCACACTACAAGTGATTTTATAGCAGGGCTTTGTGCCATGAACTCCTTCTTACAAAAACAGTTGGCCGTCGGAGGGGTCAGGGGGTAAAAACCACAGGCTGAATTGTTTAAACATGTACAGTATATGGAATCACTCTTCACAATGTTCAGTGGACAAGTGCATGAATGATGTACGCCATGAAAATCATCCGGGCCTGAGTGCTTGGCTGCTACAATAAAGGTCTGATGGCTCTGTTATGCTGTGAGAGGCATTTTTTGGCATTGTTTGGGTCTACTCTTGGATGGTCACTGCAAATAAAAAAAAAATCTGATTATCTTTATCCTATCTGGCTGCTCCTATCATTGCTTTTATCCTTTGATGATCTCTGTCCTGAGAAGAGTGGTTGAGGCGCTGATAGGGCACATTGGCATTTAAGTACAGCTAAGGTTTTCAGAGTAGCAACATTCCAGTTGAACACTCGAGGGACATTTTGGACTGATGGATAGCACTCTCTATCACGATCTTCAATTGGAAAAAGAGAATATCTTTTGGAAGAATGCTGTTTCATCCTTCCAGTACAATTCCAGAGGCTATGCCAAAGTACACTAAAGCTGTTTTAAATGCTCTCTGTGGTCCAACACCCTACTAAGGGTGAAGTCTACAACTTCTGCCAAGTGCGCTTGAGTCGTACGTTAAGTTCTGGACTTCAGCCTGGTTGCATAGCATAGTGGCTCTGGTCTAAGCACAGATATGCTAAGTCACGGTACATGCACTTTCACCTACAGATGCATGGCAGTGTCTCAATTTTGAAGACATCGGTGTGACAAACAGCGGATATCAACCGACAAATGCCTTGTCGAAACATGTGCAGTGTTTCATTGTATAGTCTCAGATACAAGTGGGCACCCAATTCCCATTTCAATCCCAAAACACTAACCTAGGTCGGCCCTCCCCTTCTGTACCAATTTGTGCCTCCACCTTGCGCCCAGCAAAGTTTGTTTACGCCACATCCCCACCCCCCCCACCCGCCCTGCTTCAGGCAACTGTCCATCTTTCTGAGCGCAGCGGCTAAATTCGTCCACGGCTGAGGAGGAGGCGAGGGAAAGGAAACACAAACGAGGGGGGTGAGGGTGATGGGGGGAGGGGAGTAGGGGGTTTGAAATATCCCATTAAGTCTGGGAAATTGGTACATGCTGTGCCACGGCACAGTCCAATCACCTTCCCCATCTCACCGGCTCACTGTGCCTCAGCACCTCACGCTACCCTCCGCCCAGGCTCTGAAACCGGATGCTTTTTTGTTTTTAGATCCACCATTACAGACACAGGTGCAGGTGTGTGTGTGCGTGTGAGAGAGAGAGAGAGAGAGAGAAAGAGAAAGCGAGAGAGAGAGAGCATTACTCTGAGTTAGAGTTGGCAGGATGTTTGTTAATCTGTTGCCTCACACAGACACTCGGGAGGTCTGAACGGGGCGGAAGAACACAGTGTCACTTATAACACGCCCTCCCACAACGGCAGCTCACGGAAATGGGATGAGCTCTGACAAACAAAACCCAATTACAGCAGCCTCTCTTTAGCTGTAGCAGAAATAGGCAAGATTACATGACATGACCATTTCTGGCAAAATAACACTGGTTTAGAAATGGACATAAACAGGCATGCCAGCTTATGACAGTTTATGACAGCATATGTCATCTGCCAGACATATTTAAGGGATGTTTATGGCTGTATTCTCTAATAGGCTTTAAGCAAAGCATTAACACAATTAGCATTATTTTGGGCTTTCCTTTGATGCGTTTCACTTTTTAGCAAGATGTCCGCTCGTTCACAAACATGCATACCAATTTGGAACAGGGGTTTATATTGATGTTGTCCTTGTTTTGACAACTGGCCGCCCAACACGTCACGCTAAAACAGCGGACTATTGTTGGTTATTTTGCATGTTAGTCAATAGGTCTTTTCCCGTCAAAGTACATGGTGCTTAGCCACATTAATGGATGAAACGCACTGTGACAATATTCCAGTCTACAATACTTTTATTAAATAAACATAGAAAATAGCAGAGGATAGGAAAGTAGCAAAGTAAAAGTACTTTGTTAGAAGTTAAAAGTCAAAGTAGTGTGGCACAATACAGGGGGTCCTTGGGTTCCGTTCCTGCGACAGTGACGTAGACCGAATTTTGGTGTTAGTCGAAACACACCCTAGCTTAATCACTCACCTATGCTAACACAGTTGTAAAATCATGATCTAGAACATAAAAACACGACTAAGCCACAGTAAAAAGAAAAGGAATACGCTCTCACTCATATGCTGTGTTACTGCGTATTATTCCGCCATGCACAACCGAACTAGTTTGCCCACGTAGTCCACAAGTATGACATTAACGGCAAAAGCCGAAACACTCATGTCTCAATTTTTCTAACGTTTTTATGGGAGTGAGCGTGGTAAACTCGAAACGTTATATGTCACGACTGTTGTGACCCGGTTCACCGTTAATTAACACATTCTGCATTTGCAATATGCAAATGAGCCTCAGTGTGTCTGACAGGGCGACCTGTCACAGCGCCGGGTGAGTTAATGCTTCTTTTGATTAAATGAGGAGTGTCTGCTACTGAAATATATTTTTGCTACAGCTCCTGATATATGTAAATGATC
This sequence comes from Hydrocynus forskahlii, assembly GCA_037974365.1. Taxonomy (NCBI): domain Eukaryota; kingdom Metazoa; phylum Chordata; class Actinopteri; order Characiformes; family Alestidae; genus Hydrocynus; species Hydrocynus forskahlii. The sequence goes on from JBBPCX010000002.1 coordinate 3,611,248, forward strand.
TCTTTTCTGATTGGCTGGCTTAAATTGCAGCTCACTCTAAGGGTAGCAGAGGGTGGAAACACTCCTTAGAACTTTGACATGAATGGGTGGGGCTTTACTGCCATAGGCTGAATAAGAAGATGTATGTAAATGTGTTGGCTGATTTTGTAGCTTAGTTTCCAATGGATGAGAGAATAAATGAACAGTTTGAAATTCAAACCACTTTTCAAATTCTTGAAAATGGTCCTACTATCACAAATCAATATCAATACTTATATTTTGTCCATATAGTACACGCATTTTGGTTCATTTCCACTATGTTCCGCTACGGAATCTATGTTTCCATGTTGTTCTGGCTACTGTGAGTGTGCACATCAACACCATGAGGTGGATTTTTCCTACTTTATCATTAAATCGATTGGTTCTTTTACCTTAAAGGTGACTTTGGCTATAAAAAGACGCCAGTGTTTGAGTGTTTTGATTCATTCCTTTAATTTTCCAACCTGAGAACAGTCTCCTCCCTTAGATTGGATCAGGTGTGGTGCAATGCCTTTTAGCTGTGTTCTAATGAAAAAAAAAGCCCTTATCCAGCTTCCTCGTGACCAGGATACAAAGTGAACCCTCCCATAAGAGACAAATTTTACCTTGTGGGCATTTCCTTACATAAAACAAATGCCTTTACATTGGGTCACCATTTTCTTTACACATTTATATTAAACCTTAGGAATTTGTAATGTAACTGTAAAGTCAGGGACACCAAGCTGTGCTGCCGCAGCATGAAACTGAAAAAGCTTAAAGTGTGTCTCCAACTGTAGAGAAGCTTCTTCTGTACTGTTCAAAAAGACACAGAGAACAGCAGCTTCTTATTGGAACCATTTGTGCCATCTTAAATGGTGAGCCAGAACGTACCTGTTGTACCAGATTAACTCCTTTCTTCAGGGCGTCTAGTGCCAGCTTACTTATTGGATGCGTTTTGTTCTGACTTCAAATGGAAATAATATTTTAAATTCTTAAAATGGACCTCCGAAAAGGCCACTTATTTGACACCTTTGAAAACAGCTCTAAAATGTTTCACACTCTGAAGCTGGAACAGGTAAAAAAAAAGGACAAAAATAGTTTCTATCAATACATGGATCACCTCACAGTCAGCCTTTCCAGCAGGGGACCCCCAAGACCTCTGCCACAATTCGAACTCTGCTTGTGACACACAGCTTAGAAAGGCGCTATGCAGAATTCTAGAGCTTGTATTGACATTTTAGGACACATCAGCATTACTTAGCATGATGTGGGAAAAGAGAGAGAGAGAGAGAGAGAGAGAGAGAGAGAGAGAGAGAGAGAGAGAGAGAGAGAGTGGAAGTGTAATTATCTGAGTAACAGTGTGTGTGGATACTTATTCCCACAGCCATGGCTCCTTTGCAGCCCTCATTACCCTGTTTAGAATCATAAAGAGCCTCAAAGGACATGGACACACACACACACACTCACACACACACACACACAAACACACACACGTTTACTTCCGGCCCTTATTTCTTCACAGCACATCACATAGACAAGTTGCACCCACAGCAACACTCGCGACTGATTCCTCAACACTATCACACACACCCATGTCCGCCCACCCAGATGGTTGATTAAAACTAGCATGAAGTCGTCCGGATCCCAACACGAGTCACTATTATTTCTCCCTTAGGCCTTTGGCTTTGAACGTCATAGACCCAAATGTGTTAATTAGACTCCAAAGAGCAGCTGTAACTTACCAGCCAGCGAAAGGAAGAAAAGCAATCGGTCACCGGATGACCTCAACATTTGACATTTACTTGAGGAGAAACAGTACCTGTCTCCTTTGTCTGAGATGTAAAGATCGTCAAATTGACCAAAATTACCCCAGTTTGAGTATTAAAAGGCCAAACTCCACCCAAAGTACAATGAATGAAAGCTAATGAGGAATTAGCATGATTTCTACTGTGCTAATGGATCCACTGATAGCTTGACTAAATGTTTGATTAAACATTAAAGAAGAAAGGAATCAGTTACACTATTGAACCTTTTGTAATATAAACATAGGCTTATTCCAGCAAGCATAAGCTGTCATAGCATTTTCTGAGATGAAATTGGCTAAAGGAGCCTAAACTGATTTTCTGTTTATAAATGTTTCCTACATTCGTATGTTATTCATTTAATTTTTTTTACTTCACTCAGTATTCTTTGCTAACAAATAAATGTACAATACGTTCACCATTTGAGTTCCTTTATACGACAGAAAATTTTATTCACCACTATTGACTACAAAGTAGTGTCACCAAGCGTTCCATAAAAGGAAAAGTAAATACTGAAAATCACGCATACACACAAACACACACAGGCACACACACAGACTCACACACACACACACACACACACACACACACACAATTAGCATGATCTCATTGGTTTAATGCTAATGATCTCTGATCGCTTTGTTTATTTATCATTAGCATTAACCTGCAACCAACAGAAGCTAGCGAGAGGACTGCACAATCCATTTGTGCAGTCCTAACCGGACGCTAGTAGCCCAAACTGAGCGTTACAGGTATTAATGTGCCTGCATGAAATATTTATTAAAGGAATACTTCGGGTGGAGGATTATTCCATTAAAGGGGACATATTATGCAAAACTCTCTTTTTAAAAAAAACAAGTTATAATAGATCTATGGGCTATACAAAACATGTTCATGAAGTTCTTTGCACAAGCTCACTCTCACATAAAGAGATATCACCAGCTTTATTCTTTACAGTTTCAGTCCCTTTCAAAACGAGCCGTTTCAGGGCTCTGTCCCTATTATGCAAATGTCGCTGGCCACGCCCCACCCATCCCATGCTTTAGCTATGCGTTTAAAGTCTGGATTTTACATTAGAATCCATGTCCTTAACACCAGTGAAAGTGTTTCTTTTTTCCTTCCATCTCTTCAATCTGTGAAAGTGGTCCTAGCCTGTATGGTGACCAGGCTGAAGGAAGGAAGGGAGGGAGAAAGAGATACACTAGGTGGACAAAAGTATTGGGACACTTAACACGTGTAAACGGAGGTGGTATCCAGCCCTATATGTTCGACCCCAAGTCAGACCCAGAGAAAAGTGAACACAACACTTAATGTGTGATTTGCCGGTAGACATTGCGTTTGGCTTATCTTCAACTAATCTAGTGTTGTGGCACAGCGGAGCGCGCCGTACCGTACACGGGAACAAAACACACATTTTATGCCGTGATTGGTATATTTTCACACCAATTTCTTTCCTTTAACCAATAGCGGAGGTTGTTTTATTGTGTTTTGAGCTGGTTTTGTGGGCTACTGGCCTGCTGGGCTGAGCTTTTAAAATTGGGAGCTGCAAAGACTCAAGATGGCCGCTGAAAGGGGTGACAAGCAACAGGCTAGTGGGTGGGGTCTCAACAGATGAGGAGCTGGTGATATCTCTTTATGTGAGAGTGATTTTGTACAAAGAACTTATTGAACATGTTTTGTATAGCCCATAAACCTATTATAACCAAAGTGAGTTTTGCACATATGTCCCCTTTAAGGAACACACCTACCCATCAGACTCTATAACTCCTCCCCTTGTCAGACACCCTCCCATCAGACTCTACAAGTCTTCCTCCTGTCACACACCCATGAGACTCTGTAACTCCTCCCTCTGTCACACACACACACCCATCAGACTCTATAACCCCTCCCCGTCACACACACACACCCTTCAGACTCTATAACTCCTCCCCCTGTCACACACACACACACACACACACACCCATCAGACTCTATAATTCCTCCCCCGTCACACACCTACCCATCAGACTCTACAACTTTTCCTCCTGTCACCCACCCATCAGACTCTATAACTCCTCCCCCATACCACACACACCCATCAGACTCTATAACTCCTCCCCCTGTCACACACCCACCCATCAGACTCTACAACTTCTCCCCCATTACACACTCACACAATAATCAGTTCTGCTACTCAGACTTGCAGTTCCTTATGGTGCGCAAAAGCATTGTGTGTAATATCTTTATTATATTTATTACTATGTGCAATCATTTTATATTGTGCAGTAGTTTTATCATCACTACTTACATTACCATTATGTGCAATAACAGACTTGGTATAGAGAACAACTCTAAACCACTATTTTATTCATCTACAGTACTTATATCCACCTCTTTTTTTCTGACCACAGCATTTTGTGTATATAGCATCGTGTATATATCACACAGTATTTTCTGGAGTGTTCTATTTATTTCGGGTATATTTACATTATATTTTACACTGTTCTTGTCTTTGTGTGTCTGTGTGTCTGTGCAGTCGTAACATAAGCTATTTCCTCCGAGATCAATATATTTTTCTGATTCCGATTCCGACTCTTTACCCAGTAATGCTAATGGGGCTAACAGTGAATAGAAGGGACAGTTAGCATGACTCATTTGCATAATGTTAATTGATCATAATTACAAACATTGGCACTTTAGCTTGGAAGACTCCATCAAAGATTCCAACATGAAAACACATGCCTCAGAAATACGAGTTCAGAGCTTTTCAGCTGAGTAAAGTCTGTTCCAGAGGCCCTGGTTTCTCCGACAGATGTGCGAATGTGTGTGATTTTCTGCTGGACAGCCCGCTCCAGCCACTTCAACCCATCGCACCCTGATTGGGTTTCACAACCAGCACCAGAATGCGTTACTAGACCCTGTGGACAGCACTTTCCCGGACGTGCCCCAGCTCCAGGAAGGATCAGAATTCTGGTTGGATGGAAATCTGGTTGGATGGGTTGACGGGAGGATCCATGGAGGGGAAGACACTGAGCTTGCGCCCAGCCCTCGCCGGACCCTCGGAAGGCCTACGCTTTCCGTCTCCTTCCCTTGTAAAAGGCCCAGCTCCCTCTGAAGGTTCCCCCAGAACGTTTTCTGTCTTTTACTGCCTTCAGCTGGACGACCTTTATAGAGGAATCATCCTCCCCTGTTGCGCTGGCTCCCGCAGTGATGGCATATTTACCCCCGCACCACACACACACACACACACACACACACACACAAACACACGCACACAGCCTGTGGTCAGTGAACCACTGTGTGGCTGGTAAAGGAGCATTAATGCAAGTCTAAGTGAAAAAGACTGTATACAATGACACTGTTTATTGCATACAAGTGTGTGTGTGTGTGTTTGTGGGTGCGTGTGTGTGGGCCGGGATGTGGTTAGCGCGTGCTCGGTTGCTGACGTACACTACCACTACTCACTGGCTTCAATCAAGCAAAGGCAATTTGCTGCTCACACATGCAAAATGAGTGTAATGCAATGCTTGTATCATGCAAAAGACTTAGAATACTTCAGATTTGTTTTAATAGAAATAAAAAAGTAAATATTACATGTGCACAGTAACAACATTTACAGAACTGGAAACAGATGATTTTGGAACAAAGAAAAATAAATAGTCACTAAACATGTATTTTTCGTGCAAAATTATAAACACAACCAGAGATGACCATCATAATATAATGAATATTCAGAAAGCCTTGTGTTTTATTTATCATGGAGTCATTTTATTTTAAGAGTAACCGATTATTGAAACCCCTTAGCAACATTTAAATTGAAATGAACCAATTCAATTTACATATTTGTGAGAAATATATGGTCCTCATTTCCATGAGTTCTATTGTCCATGAAAATGTTCTTTTTCTCTGGGATACAAGTATTAGGCTGTAAAATGTTTTTGTCATCTGTATGGGCAAAATCAAAGATTTGTCAACTCAAATAAGTGGATGCCTTTGACCTGGCACGTACTTTCTGATGACCACAGCGGAGCCTCACAAGCTGTGGAACTGTGAAAGCCCAGGACTGAAGCTAAATTCTGCTTTATGAAGGGCTTAAACTCCAGAGCTTACTATGTTTTTTTCCCCCTTCTTTTATATGAAGCTGCAGCCTTGTTTCTCCCTATGCAATGAGCCGTCACACTATTTCACCATACAGGCCATGTGAGGAGGAAAGCCACAGAGTTCACTTCACACCCAGTGTGTGGAGACTGATAGAGCTGGAGAGGAGCCACGTTCGGCTGAGCGGAATTCAGGAGAGGGATGAGGAGAGAGTTCCACTCGGCAACATGAAAAAGGGAAAGAAAGGGTCCTTTCTATGCGTAGAGATCTTCAAGGAAAGTGCCTGGACTTTTCAGACTAATCTCCAGGGTCTTGGGGAAGCTTTTAAGCTGGAGGTCCTGAAATATTAAGCAATGTCAATTTAGCATCAGGCTAAATGCTACGTAGTTTTTTTCTCCTTTTTTTTCATTTGAATTGTGTGGATAATTTACATCCAACAAAACATGTCACAGTCCTACACTGATGCACACCCTGCTCTGCTCGCTCTCACTCTTCAGCAACTTTATGGAAATGAGCTGTGGCAACCAACCAGTTTATTAGTGGCGCTCTGCTTCCCACCGGTGGGTGTTTCAGAGTCATTTCTGTTGTAAAAATGAAGGAAAAGAACAGGAACCATATCTAAAAAATGTCACAATTTGTTTTAATCATCCACATAAGCCAGCAACTTAGCTTGAGGCTGGACAGATTATATTTAGAATTTAATATTACAAAGGAATACTCTCTGCATGATAGTAACTTACCTAACTTAAGTTGCTTAGGCTAAGATGTGTCATTTTTATATCAGATTAATATAAAATATCAGCAGCATCATTGAGGCTTGTTTTATACTTATACTGTCACTTTTTCAAACCAATCACAAATGACAAACGTCAAACCACTTACAAATTACAGCATTTTCTGAACACTTCAAAAGCTATGGTGCTTGTGGAGAGCAACAAAAAGTAGACTGGAAGCATAAAACTGCACTCCTGCTGCTTGACTTGTGTGGCTGATATGAAAAAGAATTCAGTGATGTGGTGCCCCAAAGACATGAGATCAGGTTCTCTTAATTGTGCTCTTGAGGCTCTTCCAACTTCCCTGCTAATCTCTGTTGGCTCTAAAGCATACAGTAGGTGCTGCAGTCTACAAGCCTTCTGGTTCCCAAACCTGTCCTCGGAGACCCCCATAATTTTGCCCCATAATGCATAAGTACAGTGTTAAAATGTGAACCTCCTGGAGGCCTGAACCTCAGTTGAAGATCTAGTACCACAAAGTATCTTAAATTCTTCTCTCTGAACAAACTAACCCTGCCTCTGATGGAATTAATTTTAGATTTTTGAATATCTCTGACCAAAGAAGTCATAAAAATTGTAACACATAAACGTGTTTTGGATAAACTTCGGTAATCCATCTACTGCCAATTCAATAAAAATGGGTTATCTGCTTTTTTTTTTACAGCGAAGTGTGTCAAAAGTATTGTCCATGGTAATGAGCACGGTTAGTTAGAATGGTCAGTTAGAAGGTCATCATTCAAAAGGCATCAAGTATGGCCTGGATATTGCAGGTCCAGCCGGTGAGGGAGGGATTGTG
>JBBPCX010000002.1:3621859-3631859 GCA_037974365.1 Hydrocynus forskahlii
TATACATACACAGAAACACACATCCACACACAGTGTAACTGTTCCTCGGTCAAAGGGCAGTTTGATTTTCCGTTGTACCGTTTCATCATCCACAGGGCTGTCCACTCAGGAGCAGCTGAATTATGCCAGTTCAGTCCCCCTGATCCCCACCTAATTTCTGCAGATATATTTGAAGGTGAGAGTTTACAGGCTACTCCACTCACTCCTCTCCTTCTGCAATGAAAGATCAAATCTCCAGCATTCTCTTTTATAGTAGCTCACATTAAGGCCCGCTCTGAGTGGCACGTGGTGGTGGAAGGGGCAAATGACTGAGCTGAGATCGGTCCACTTCCCCTTTCTCACTTCACACACCCATTTATTCCTATCCTTCCGAATTCTCAGGCTCCGAACACTATACTGCACTCTTCCACTCTAATATACCACATAGGTTTAATCTGGTCCGTACCTGGATGCAGCCCAAGATCCGCAACAGGACACGACGCAGGGTTTAGAGCAGGGGCGTCAAACTCATTTACACAACGGGCTGAAATTTACCACACACACACTAAGTCGCGGGCCAGACAGGATTAACGTTTATTGAACAGTCTAGTACTGACATATTATGGAGGGTTAGGAGTGCCAATATTAGATATATTAATATGTAAATAATTAAATAATTAAATGTGTCATTCATTGCTTAAAATGGGAAATATAATGATAAATACTTAAATGTGTCGTTAAATATTTATATATTGCACATTTAATTAATGAACAATGTTTTTATTTCCAATTAAAAAAATTAATGACACATGTCATTAATTATATTTTTATTTCCCATTTTAAATAATTAAAGCCACGTTTAATTAATTATGTTGTTATTTACCATTTAAAATTTTTAATGACACATTTAAGTAATTATTTCATTTTGGCAATGTTCCGCACATCATGAATTAATTTTATCTGTCAGTCTGGCCCATCAAAGTCAGTGGGCGGAGCAAACGCTGATCTGCCGTGATCTTGTTCAGACGATTGTTTTGGTCGGAACTTGCTGTGTCCTTTCCAATATGGGCCAGCAGTCATGGATGAAGCGGACTTGATAAGAGATATTTTAGAAGTTGCAAACAATAATGAAGCAGGTGATGCTGACCCTGAATATGTGGCAGGTAAAGCGGAGAAATTTCCTGAGGCTCTCGGAGTTATTTCGGCTCTTTCAGAAGAAGATTTTGACCCTCGAGAGTTTGCAAACTTTAGAAAGTATTTAGGCGCTTCTGCGTGGCTGAAGTTGGCCACTTATTCACAGCCTCCTATTCGTTTGGCTTCTTATTCGGCGGTGTGTGAATCTGAGGCTGAAATTAGCTCCTTATTCGCCGCGTCATTTTGAGGAGTGTTCACGGGAGCGAAAGCTGCGCGGTATACAATCCTCACGTCTTGTAAATGTAATAAAGCCTTTTAACAATGAAGTACTGCGTGTGGTGGTCTATGTTTCTTTGTGTAACTCATTCTTATAAAATGTTGCTTAAGATTGAATGCATTTATGAAATTCCCAGCACACAGCAGGTATTCCATTGCATTGTACACATTCATTCAAATAAGAAGCCAGCTCATTTGGAGGTATCCCAGATCCTTTTGGAGGTTTAAACCACTTTGGGCCAGGCAAATATCAACTTCCCACCACACAGCAGACATTCCACTATAAGGAAAATGTGGAATTATTCTGGCCCAAACTGATTTAATTAAAACAGCGCATAAGTTTCATTCTTCTTTTATTTTCTAGTTGGTAACACCAAGAGCAATGCATAAGTGGCTTTTTAAAAAACAGACATCTTCAAACTCTCTCGCTCTGTAAGCTGCTGCTCCACGGTTGTGTCCAGCTCAGCTGCTACCAACACGGAGCACAGCGCAGTGGGCGGAGCTACCAACACGGAGCACAGCGCAGTGGGCGGAGCTACCAACACGGAGCACAACGCAGTGGGCGGAGCTACCAACACGGAGCACAACGCAGTGGGCGGAGCTACCAACACGGAGCACAGCACAGTGGGCGGAGCTACCAACACGGAGCACAGTGCAGTGGGCGGAGCTACCACATGGAGCACAGTGCAGTGGGCGGAGCTACCAACACAGAGCACAGCGCAGTGGGTGGAGCTACCAAAACAGAGCACAGTGCAGTGGGCGGAGCCACCAGGCCAGTTTCTCCTCTCTATGATAATAAGGCACATTTCTATGCTCCGTACCCACATCCTGTAAACAGCTAGAACCAATGAAAACCCAAAATGGAATAAACGCTCGTTTTACATTTTTTAATTTTGGAATTGAGCGCAAAATGGGAAATCGGAAAACGGCTTACGGGCCACATAAAATGACATGGCGGCCCGCAGGCCTTGAGTTTGACACATGTGGTTTAGAGTCTGAACCTGACCTCAGTCCAACCAAATTGTGTCTGACATGTGTCACCCAATGTGGGGAATAAAACTTGACTGGACAGCACTGGTTACCATGTAGTAGTTAGTAATTAGTAACTATAAATCAATATTAAATAATATCCATTCAGCCATCTATTATCTGAACCACTTATCTTAACCAGGATCAGGAGGGGTACTATCTAAGCACTCAAAGGGCAAAAGGCAAAAAAAAAAAACCTCTGGAAAGGTCATCAGTCCATTATATGCTGTAAGAAAATAATCTGGTGTCCAAAATTACATGTAAATACCCCTTTAACAGATCAAACGATGCCTTCAAATAACATTCAAGCATTTCAGTCTGGATCAGGTCTTTATACAACAGTGTTCTCACAATGTGTAGTGCTAATGTAGCCAGATGTTTGCTGTCAACGGCTCTTTTGTTACGTAGAACATGAAACGGTACATGTAATGGAAAATGTTTCTGGCCCAGCAAATTAAACACAATGCTCTTTTTGGCTGCACTAATCTGATCTCTCATGAATCGATTTCTCATTTTTCTCGAATGCGCATTATCCGTAGACCTTTCACCAAGGTCTCGCCAGATACCACTCAGAAGTGAGATGAAGGCCGTGAAAACATAAAAGTGGATTCTGAACCTGACCTGAGCCCAAAAGACATTTGAAAAATGCTGGCCAACCCTGACATGAGCAGTCTGATCGTCGTCTCATGGATGGTCCTGCATTCTCATGATCAGTTGGTGTTGGGGACATGTCAGTTCTATTACTCTGGGCCTTATTTCCACTATTCCACTGCCCCAATCTCCGCATGCATGTAAAGCCTTGTTCTCATCTGTTTCTGTCCCACTTCAGGGGGTATAGGAGCTAATCCTTAATGGATACCCAACTGCAGTGTGTGTGTGTGTGTGTGTGTGTGTGTATGTGTGTGTAGCCAACATATTGGCCTACCAAAAGCATGAATGCCTTGTAGGCATGGTGCTTCACATGTCCAGATGAGGTGTGTGTGTGTGTGTGTGTGTGTGTGTGTGTTTGAGCGTAAACTGAGTAATCCAGAAGCTAGCTGATCTGATAAGGTATCTTGCTCTGTGTGCTGTATTTGTGCTGTGCTGTAATCATGTAGTCTAAATGTCTAGCACACACATGCGCGCACACACACACACACACACACACACACACACACACACACACACACACACACACAAAGAATTAGCATAATAGCAGCTCTATTTTCTGTGATCCACAGCCCCTTCACTCTGTGCCTTTATCATTTTTGAGCATGTGCACACACACACACACACACACACACACACACACACATACATACAAGCACTTACACACTTTTCCTATTACTAGCCTCCAGGGTGGCCTATTTCGTGGTTAGAAGAAGTGACAGGAAGCAACCTTCATCAACACGCACCTGCCTGCTCACACACAGACATTTCTGCAATACCAAAATAATCTTGTTGACCAAAGAATGACATCCTGTATTGTCACCCTGACTTCACAGAGACAATTGACAAAATAAATGACACTTTTTTTTTTCTTGCCTCAATCATTCCTTCTGCTTTTCCTGCTTTCTATTAAGTTTGTTTGTCAACTTTGGACTCCCTGGTATTATTAAGAGAAGATAAGTGGACTTAAATAAGAAAAAGGCAAAGAAATTGCAGTTCGTGTCCAACAGTCAATAGTGAAGGGGCTGTCAATTTATTTTGTTTATCTATTTGTGTGTTTTCTCATGAGTTTCTGCATGAATTTACGAGACAACTGGCAGGCGCCCTTTTCCACAGTGAATAGGAGTTAAATCACACTTCAGATGTGGATGAATGCTGCATTCAGAGTCTTGCCCAAGAACCCTTATTGGTGTCGACTGCTGTGCGTGCCTGGATGGGGATTCAAACTCTGGCCTGCAGCGTGGAGGTCAGCAAGTGACCCGTTATGCTACACCAACTGCAACTGTCACAAAAAAGACCTGGAAAGATTTTTCCAGGGCTGCTTGATGAAAGATCAGTCCCACTATTTCACATGGGCTTTGGACAGCAGCTACTGTCACTGGATGTCTGCTGGACAGAGAAAAATGTCTTCCTGTGTGGTTTTTTTTTTTCTAACTTACAGGAGGCAAATGCTTGTGCTGCTGAAATGGTGCGATATTTGTAAAAGCCACCAAGCAACAGGGCTTGTCTTCAGCAAATGCAATTGTATTTAAATGATATTGTGTACCTACATTTATAGCCTTTATCACTACAGCAGTCATAAACTCTCTCGGGTGAACGTGACTATACCTCTGTAATCTTACCTCTCACTCTGATTCAAAGCCAGACATCTGCCAGAAAACAAAAGCTTAGGAAAAATTGTAATGCTTCTCCTGTGGGGTTGTTTACATAACAGTGACAATGCCACTATCGATCACTGTGAGGTCTGGAACATCCACACAGTCCTGATCAGAGGGTTTTTTTTTCAAGCTGTGAACTCCATTTGACTTTTTTTCTTTTTTTTTTTTTTGACATTTAATAACGGTTATCAAGTCACAAATCTTTAGCATCACTTCAATAACTCCAAAATGGACTAAATTCTAGCTGCTTTATTATTTGACAACCTCATCTTTCCACATTTAGTACTCAGGGTCTGCTCATTGCAATCTCATTACTACTGTGCTATGTGTACTGGTCTTCCTATCACATGTATTATGCCATCGCTACGGTTTATTACCCATATGTAATTTGGACATTGCATCTGTTCAGCTCTGCACACCTACATATTTTCAGGTGTATTCACTGTCTGCACTCTGTCTTGCAGGCACAGATAGACTCCAGGGGTGCTTGAGCCCATGCCCTTCTGGCATTAGACTGAAGAAGTTGATGTATAATACTGATATATAAGAATTGTCTTTTATAGGGCTGTTCCATAAGCTTTCCATTCCATAATGTGCTTATCTTGAGCAAAATGCTAACAAACGGCAGGAAGGGTGCTAATAACTTGCTAAACCAATTTTTGGTTATTGTAAAAAAGAAAAAAAGAAATTAATGCTGGGCACTTGGAGCCACTAAACAGTGTTATAACTCACTGGTTCAAAGTAATTAGGTAGTGTAGTGGATAATTACAACCTTGTAGACTGGAAGTGAGGGCTAAAATCCTCAGTCGGGATGTAAAGGTAATATTTTAGGCTGCTTTTGGGGGGAAAAAAAATCAACACTAAATTTGCAACATGATCAAAACTTCTCTCTTGAGACTGTCTGCTATTTACTGTGGATTAATGTATGTTTAATTCGCATTTAGATTACCCTGTGCATGAGCCTTCAGCCTTAAGCTCTTGCTGAAACACTGCGTGAATTTATTGCGCTGTAATTTAGTATGCTCTGCTGCATCATATGCAGTATACTTTTTTCCACCAGCTTGGTCACTTGTGAGGTCCAGTAATCACAAACCACGTTTTGTATGTTGCAACAAGGCCCTGGGGGCAGTTTTTCATTGCACTGTACTTTTGTAAATTAATAAGATCACCGTGTGGAATTTCTTGGCCAGAAGAATTACAACATTTTGCCCTGATCTCAGAAAATTGTCTCATGTCCACCGAGGACATGTGGTGTTGCTTCATTACTTTTGCAATGGAGCTTCAAGGCTAATGCAAACTTATGAAAACCAATTAGCAACCCAGCACTGAGTCATGCAGGTTTGAGTCCATTGTCATAGTGCTGTTCTCAAAACCAAATATCTCAGCTTCCAAAATTAAACTGATTATACATTGATTCTAATGTGCCTGGCAAGGGGCGGGTTATATTAAGCGGTAAACAGACATTGCTTGAAGTTAATGTGTTGGAAGCAGGAAAACATGTGAGGCACTTTGACTAGAACCAGACTGTGATGGCTATACCACTAAGTCACAACATCTACAAAATGGCAGATTGAATGGGGTGTTCCCAGTATACAGTGGTCAGTACCTACCGAAAGTGGTTCAAGGAAAGACAATTGGTGAACTGACTCACCGATGTGAGAGGGGATTGAGGTAGTACACACTGCTCAAAAAGCAATGCTGGCTCTGATAGAAAGGTGACAGAACACATAGTGATAGCAGAAATAGTAAATAATAGTAAGATAGGAGGACTTAGTAGGAATCCATCCATCTATAGAGGTCTCACCTTGCAATTTACAGGACTTAAAGGATCTGCTGCTAACATCTTGGTGCCAAATCTCACACCTTCAGAGGTCGTGTGGAGTCCATGGCTTGATGGGTCAGAGCTGCTTTGGAAGCAGGAGTCCAGTGCATGAATTTGCCTTGTTGCAACATACGTGAACACACCTCAACACACAATGTGAACAGCTTGAAATTCCTTCTCTGCATTTAACATATTTAACCCATTCACCAAGTGAAGCAGCGGGCAGCCAGGAACACAGCGCCCGGGGAGCAGTGTGTGGGAATGGTACCTTGCTCAAGGGTACCTCAGAGGTGCCTCTAGCAGTCCTTCAAACCCATGACTTTCTGGTCACAGGACAAACTCCCTAACCACTAGGACTATAAAAAGAGCTTTACGTTTATTAAAAAACTCAGTATTTTACGATAGTGTGCTACAGAATAACCATATACTGAGACAGACCATTATGCTTGAATTCTGAGCAATAATTTGTATGACTGTCCCACAGTTTCCCCAGTCAGATCACTATCTAACAAACTCTGCTGAATGAACACAGCGATGGCTTCACTGTCACATGACAGCATGATGGATCAGCTGAGAGAAAGTGTGTCCCCAACTTTACAGTCTTCAAGCCACAATTGTGCGTGACATAAATACCCCTTCGTGTAGGGAAAACTATTCCGAGGTCAACGGCATGAAGCCGGGGAAGAACAAGGAATTAGGAAAGTAAAAAAAGAGCGAAAGAGGGAGCGAGTGGAGGAGAAAAAAGAGGTGATTATGTGGACATATGGAATTGTGGTAAAGCCATATTGTTCCAAACCCAAGCCACACTTTCAGCTTCATCTGCCAAACCATCCTTCACTTTCTGTCTCTGGCCCGTGAACCCAGACATATGACATGATCAATGCTGTGTACACCACACACACACATACACACACACACACACGCACATGCTCTCGACTGGTGACACTGCCGCGCCCTGTGGTTGACGGTCGTCCTCTGTTCTGGGAGGAAAAATGCAAGTCTATTTCAGAAGCACTCAATCACTGCCACTAATCCTGTCTCTGTTTCTTCGCTTTTTTACTTTCTGTCTTTCCTTCTTTCTTACTTTCCTTCTTTCTTTCTTTCTTTCTTTCTTTCTTTCTGTCTTTCTTTCTGTCTTTTTTTCTGTCTTTCTTTCTTTCTTTCTTTCTTTCTTTCTTTCTTTCTTTTTCCCCTTGTTTCTTTAACCCACCTTCACCCCTCAAGTCTTACTTAAGCTTGCTTTTTTCATTTTCCTACATTAATACCTGATTTAATATTTCCATTGAGGATTAATGAAAAAAGGAAGGAGGAAAAAAAATCCAATATTTAATGTATTCACTGCATCGAGTTCACCAAACACCTGGACAATACCGTCATTTCCGTCTCCATTTATTAACAGGATCAAAGTTGAAAGATGGCCTATGAATCATCCAGCACATTCATAATTCGTTCCACACACCAAAAAAAAAAAAAAAAAGAAAGCTGCCGTCCATTTCGGTCACAATTTCTCTCTGGACAAAGCGGTGATTCATAATAGGATGAGAAAAAAGGGCCTGTTTCCATTTTTTTTTTTTTTTTGCCAGGCATAAGTTGGCTCTCGCCAAGCCATCCAGATTGTGTTGTGAGCAGAACACCTACGCCGGGGCCGAGAAGCAGGGGCTGTCCAGCCGTCTGGCTTTATGGGGTTTATTAGAGAAACGACCAAGGATCCCCAGGTTAGCCCTCGGAGAAGACAGGCAGTGTCAGGTCTCCAGCATGATTGCAGCGTGATGGAGCTTGATTGTTTCTGATGTGTGTATTGATTGCACTATGACAGCTGGTTCCAGAGTTCCTGTAGGAATACGCCCCAAACATATGGCTTTCCCCTCTGAGCTCTCTCTTTTTTTTTTCCTGTCGGAATCCGAATGTATTCGTTATATTTGTTTTCGGTCATTTATTTGTTTAGGTGGAACCGGCGGGCAGACCTCGGCCCCTGCCATCTGTCTCCAAAAAAGCAAATCCACGAGCCGGGGAGACAAATAAACAGAGGAGAGATGAACAGAGATGGACGAAGAGGTGGAGCGAAGGAAAGGCATGGGCTGGAGTCTCCAGGCCGCAGACGGGGTCAGTCTGAAGGGGGGAAATTGAGCACGGCCGTGGTGACGGCACAGCCAAGCAGAGTAAGAGACCAACAGATACCGGTATAAAGAGTTTATTTATAAAGTGAGAGAGTGACGAATATGTGGCTTGCTCAGCAGACTGAAGCAAAATACAGAAGGAGCAGACTTAGTACAGAAAAGTGGCATGACCTTCAAGCCCCAGCGAACATAAATCCATGCTTCTTTCTAAGTAGGGAAATGCTTTTGTGGGCTCACAATATACATATACATGTCCCCTGTGTGTCCTCTACTCTCTAGTGTCCATTAAATGAATAAGTAAGTATAGAGGCCCCTTACAGTCACTGGTGAACACACCATAGTACAGCACACAGTGTGAACAGTCCCTGCATTTAATCCATTCACCAAGTGAAGCAGTGGGCAGTCAGCAACACAGCACCCAGGGAGCAGTGTGTGGGGACAGTACCTTGCTCAGAGTACCTCAGTGGTGCCACTAGCAGTCCTGCGATTCAAACTCAGGATGCTCTGATCACACTGGAAAATGCTTAACCGCTAGGCCACCAGCTGTCCCATGAAGCATGTTTTCAAAAATTCTGAGCGAGGGAGTTTTCCTTTTCCTTTTTCTGTGGCTTAGTTGTGTTTCTATTCTTTTAAAACTGTGTTCGGATCGGTAAGTGACTTAGGCTACGGTGTGTTTCGACTAACACCAAAATGCAGGTTACATCACTGTTGCACTGTTGTAGGAACGGATCTGTGTCGTAACCCGAGGACCCCCTGTACAGCAGTCTTCTCCATCCACAATGATATGGGTTATACTATACTCTCGGGTTCCCCTACGGTCTCCCAGTGCTCAAGACAAACCTAGCAAGCTTCCATTTGAATCAGAATAACTGAGCTAGCAAGCTAACATTAGCTTTTTGCCCAGCGCAACATCTTTCGGTTTATTCTCCCAATCCACGCTGTCATTCCAGCAGGTATGAATTTGAAGCTCCAATTTAGCCAGTGCCATTGATTGACCCAAGCTGACCTGACAGATATTGCTACCTGAGCCTACTAGACAAGACAGATGTGGACTATTTCAGAGTTACCAAACTTGACTTAGAACTAAGTGCCTGAGAAAAGAGGGAGACAGAGAGAGACAGAGAGAGAGAGAGAGAGAGAGAGAGAGAGAGAGAGGGAGAGAGAGATGTTAGTGTGTGAAATTAAAAGCAAGTTTGACACGGCATGCAAAAACTCAATACCCAGCCTGAAATGGGATGTTTTTGGGGGTTCTTAGTAGGCTTGGACCAGGTAGAAGACATCAGTCCAGCGGTGAATGACAATCTTACCTCCTTTAAGCCACATAAAAGCTACGTAAT